>JAXIVJ010007292.1:0-61517 GCA_036785665.1 Chirona hameri | reverse complement strand
ATATATATATATAATATATATATACTATATATATATATATATATATATATATATATATATATATATATATATATATATATATATATATTATATATATATATATATATATATATATATATATATATATATATATATATATATATATATATATATATATATATATATATATATATATATATATATATTATATATATATATATATATATATATATATATATATATATATATATATATATATATATATATATATATATATATATATATATATATATATATATATATATATATATATATATATATATATATATATATATATATATATATATATATATATATATATATATATATATATATATATATATATATATATATATATATATATATATATATATATATATATATATATATATATATATATATATATATATATATATATATATATATATATAATATATATATATATATATATATATATATATATATATTATATATATATATATATATATATATATATATATATATATATATATATATATATATATATATATATATATATTATATATATATATATATATATATATATATATATATATATATATATATATATATATATATCAGCCCAAGGGCACCAATGCAGCCACTCGATGAGATTCTTCGACCGCAAAGATAGGATTTTCGCCGCAGTGGCATCAAAATGTGATATTTTCTACTTTTAATCACAAAATTATAACAGGTTGGGTGCCGTTGCTTACCAGTTTCAAATACGTTTCATGTATTTCCAGCCATGAACCACATTATACAAATTCCAAATGGCGGCCCCTATGGGTTCGTTTGCGACACAAATCAACGATAGTCAACAAACATCGTGACATCGATAATTTATCAGGACGGCGCGTTTTTTTGTCTCTTAAATTCGCACCATTTCGCATAAAATAGGTGGGTTTTCAGCAATTTGATGGGTGGCACCAGGGCATTGGTGCCCCGCCTCCCCATCCTCCTGGATTCAAGGGGGTACGGTGCCCAGTGCCTCCCCCTGTTCCACCGCCCATGGAAGCGGATCCCGACTCCCGATGGCCTTCAGGGCCCGTCGAGTCCGATACGTTGTTGCCTCTGGTATAAAGGCACGTTGGTGCTCCGACATAGCCCAAGGGACAGGAGGCATGAAGGGAGATTCTTTCAATATAATTTAGCAATTCTAATTTAGCATCATTTCGCGAAAAAAAGCTTTCCAGCGTCCAATGCTTGTGATTTCATGGCGGCACTAGGCCATTATTTCCCCTCCTGTATTTAAGGGGGTACGGTGCCCCGGTGCCTTCCATCGCCACACAAGTGCCGCCTACCGGCACGGTGGTGCCCCTGGTACACCGGCGCCGTCGTGGGCCTGATACGCCGGCGCGGTAGTGGCATTGGTACACCAGCACGGTGGTGCCCCTGGTACACCGGCGTGGTCGTGCCGCTGGTGCACCGGCACAGTGGTGCCCCGCGTGGTGGTGCCTCTGGTACACCGGCGCGGTGGTGCCCCTTCACGGCCCGAGGGGGGGGGGGGGGGGGGTCATGACCCCCCCTGTATCCGCCACTGGGCAGAGGCTCTCCTTGGCGGTACCTAATTGCTGGCCTCCAGAGCCCACTCCCTTCACAAAATGTTAACTTTCATGCGTGCTACATGCTTAGATAGTCTGCCGAGTTCCTAAAAACGCGATGCGACCGCACATATGTGGACCTCGGCAGCTAAAAGCTGCTCCAGCGCGGCGGTGCCCAACTTGCTAGACCAAAGAGCTAATAGTGGGGACCAGGCCAGGACCATCTCCCAAAGCCATCTCCCACAGGCTCCTCCATATGCACAGGAACCATTTATGCGCGGAAAGTCGTTCTGCCTCTTGCTGCTTTTAAACTATTTGCACTGTTGCCAGTTATTTGTTAAAGGGCCCTAGTGTGCCTACTGCCTACTCACATCGCTTATTTGGGGTTATTGACAATTGTCAATAGAACATAATTTTCTGAATTGAACCGTGACTCCATTTCTCCAGATTCACCCTAGTTGCTGAGATATTCCAAATACTCCAGGAACGTGATGGAATCACGAAATTATCGGGTAGACTCCAGAAGACTTACCACCACTATAGAAGCATTGCTAATATCGAAACATGGATCCTAATTTGCTAGCATATCGTTAGCGCTGGCCAATAGCAATTCGACAAAACAGCTCGTGCGCGCTGATAGCAGCAGCCGAACAGTACCGTCTGTCCCCTAGTCCCTACTGGCAACGCTTGATAGCCATTTTGACGCCATTTGTCGACGAAGATATCAATTTAGAGCTACGATACTTGCACATATTAAAGTTCATAGTGGCAAGAACATATGCTGTGCAAAACTTGTCTTTCTATCTTACATGATGTGACCGTAATTTGATTTTCTTAGGTGCGCCGTTTTACACATATTTTTCCTCTGCTTATAGTGGCGATAGTTTGATCGATATCGAAACAAAAACAAAAATAAGAAAAAAGAATATAAGTGAAAATTCAACTAAAAGGGCTCCAGTGGTTAAGTTTATCGTATCCAACAATCAAACCAATAGCTTCTTACCGTAATATTTTTTTTTGACATTCCAAAACAGTAGGCACACTCCAGGTAGTCAGAGTAAAGGCGGCCGCACACAGCGCATTCGGTGGCCAATATCACTGCTAAATTCCGCCTCGGAAAATCGCGGAGACACCGCGGAATATCGTCCTTGTTCTGGCGGATTCGGCGCTGTCTGCTCGCGAGATTCCGCCCCGCCGACCTACAGCATGTCGCATCCTGTCCCTATACAGCCTGTCCCAAGGTAACTTAATTATGGTCATTTTTCGACGAAGGTGTAAGTTTAGAACCACGAAACTTGTACATAATACATTTCACAGCGGCAAAAACATGCTGTACAAAATGTGTACCTCTATCCTGCATAGATTCGCCACTGTTATCCTGATACACTTGTGTTGTCTGCGGTTCCGCGGCGTTGAGTCGCGGAAAAAGCTCGAACGGACCAGCTTTTCCCGCCATTTCGCCAGCGAACACTCGGCGCGTTTAGCTTGCGTTTTTCATCGTTTCTGCTGACGCAGACGCGGAAAGTCGCTGAAGATGCGCGGAAAGTCGCAGCGATATCGCGGCCTCGGCGCACCGAATGGCCCAGTGTGCGGCCGTCTTTACAGTTACATATGTATACAGTAATTATTATCATATGTACTATTGAGCGCTGACTGTCACCGGCCATGGTGTTTTACAATCCGAAGCTAATGTATGTGACACACTACATTAATTGCAATACTTTTCATCATACCGAGATGTGCGACCAGGAAACCCGAGGCTTAGCTCCACTCACGGTCTGGTTCCAATATTAAATTTTCGTTTACCACGACCTAAAATTTAACTTTTCACGCCGCTTTGCGGCGTCACATCGGTGGCCATCGTCATCGTCTTCGGTTCGTCGTAACGCTGAAGTGAATTAATAGCATTTTAGCTTCTTTTCCTCTACAAGGCCCACCGCTTATATTTCTGGGTTTTATCAGGCAAAACCGTAAAAATTTCGCGCCGCTTCGCGGCGCCAAATAGCAAGTACCTACCTACTATAACATGAAATCAACATTAAACATGCTGCAAAGGCTTAAATACACGCATACAAATGGGGGTATTTTCCCCCGTCATTTCAACCCACCCCCACACGCAAAAATTATCGGCGACGCCCCTGATCAGTGCGACCTGTGGTATTCACTGTGTGACTGAATTGCGCTGCATCACTTTAGTGCAAAAATACGTTGTTTCGAAGAAAAAAGGTAAGATGGAAGCACTCGATGCACTACCATTCTAATATGGTAATTTGACGCAGTCGCTGTTTTTCTGAATCTGACACCACCACCTTTATGAGGTCAAAGGTGTGGTCGTTTCGGTCGTCTGTTGGAGATAAGAATGGATTGATTTCGCTTGATTACAACAGCCGTGATGTGAAGTGAAAGCAGTTTAATATAAAATATCGCTCAGTACAGGGACGTAACCAGGGGGGGGGGGGGGGGGGGGGGGCAGGGACATGCCCCCCCCCGAAGCAACTAATTTACACTAAATAAAATGCGATTCTGCTGACGACCCGACCTCCGGTCAACAACATCTCGCTGACGGTTGACGGCCCGCTACCATCCTCTCCTCGCTCAACAACTTTTAGAAAATACGTCACTCACTGGATTTGCCCCCCTCCCACAAAAAAACACGGCTAGATCCACCCCTGGATACCGCTGGTGCCTTCTCCCAGCCGTAGCTGCCATTAGTCATGTTGCCCCCCCCCCCCCCTTTATCAGCCGCCTGCGGCCGCCAGTGCTTGCTGCGAGAAGGAACAATAATGTTCGACCTCATGCACTACTTCCTAAAGACAGTTGTGAAACAAAGCTGATATTTTTCGCCAAATCAATAACATCCATCACCGAATTCCCGCGGCCCGACCTCCCAATCATAACACTTACCAAACAGGCACTGATGAGGTCGTCCGCTGTTCCGCGTCCACTTACTGAACAGGTGCTGCGTGTCACTCACCGAGCAGGCGCTGATGAGGTCGTCCGCTGTTCCGCGTCCACTTACTGAACAGGTGCTGCGCGTCACTCACCGAGCAGGCGCTGATGAGGTCGTCCGCTGTTCCGCGTCCACTTACTGAACAGGTGCTGCGCGTCACTCACCGAGCAGGCGCTGATGAGATCGTCCGCTGTTCCGCGTCCACTTACTGAACAGGTGCTGCGTGTCACTCACCGAGCAGGCGCTGATGAGGTCGTCCGCTGTTCCGCGTCCACTTACTGAACAGGTGCTGTGCGTCACTCACCGAGCAGGCGCTGATGAGGTCGTCCACGCGGCCGCTGTTCATGACTAGGAAGTGCAGCAGGTTCCTGCCGCCCAGGTCCGGGATGTCGGCCTCGGCTCCGAGCTTCAGCAAGGTGCGGGCCGCCGCCCACGAGGAGCGCAGCACGGCCACCATCAGCGGTGTGCGCTCCTCCGAGTCCAGCACGTTCAGGTCAGCACCCTGCAGAGGAGGGAAGGTCAGGTCAGCACCCTGCAGAGGAGGGAGGGTCAGGTCAGCACCCTGCAGAGGAGGGATGATCACAGGAGGGTCAGCACCCTGCAGAGGAGAGAGGGTCAGGTCAGCACCCTGCAGAGGAGGGAGGGTCAGGTCAGCACCCTGCAGAGGAGGGAGGGTCAGGTCAGCACCCTGCAGAGGAGAGAGGGTCAGGTCAGCACCCTGCAGAGGAGGGAGGGTCAGGTCAGCACCCTGCAGAGGAGGGAGGGTCAGGTCAGGACCCTGCAGAGGAGGGAGGGTCAGGTCAGCACCCTGCAGAGGAGGGAGGGTCACAGGAGGGTCAGGTCAGCACCCTGCGAGTCAGAGGAGGCTATCTAAACTTTAAAGGACTTAGTTATTTCGATTTAGGACTACGAGTAACATTAGGCGAACGATCAATAGCGAAAGTGCGATACATAATTAACATGCCGAAATGCCTATTTGGGAGGATACTTATACTTACTTAATATTCATTCACATTTCTATCAATTCGTTTAACTCAAATCCACAATCAGCCGTTGTAGCCATTGCAGCGTTTACAGTTCGATGAGGTCTGGGGAACTTCAAGTAACAGCATAACATAGCAGTTCCATAGACAACATCAGCGTTACGTACCGCCTCTCCGTGATTCCTGCAGATTACATAACCGGGTAAACCAATCATCGATCATAAACAGACTAACAGGCGCCGACACCCGCGCCTCGTCAGCACTTGACGCCACCGCCGCCGCCGGCACCTTCCTTTGAGACAGTCCCCTGAGGCCCCGGCCACAAGCAGCTACTGTGTACGCGTCAGCAGCAGGCGTCATCAGGGAAGCAGAGGCGCTCAGGGCCATTAGGCACCTGCGCAGTGCGCATTAGTCCGCTTCTCGCTGCCAATGCACTCTATCAGTATAGCGGACCCGTCAGCGGTCGGCCGGTCGGACCCGTCAGCGGTCGGCCGGTCGGACCCGTCAGCGGTCGGCCGGTCGGACCCGTCAGCGGTCGGCCGGTCGGCCACACGTCCGTCCTCAGCAGCCCGGTGTCGGCCGACCGCTAACGAGTCAGACTGCAACCAGCATCTATAGGTACACCGCCACCCCGTCAGTCGCCGGCGGGGACGGGTCGGGGTAGAGCGAGGACTCCCCTATACAGCAGCCACACACGGACCGGTGGCGGAGCGGCGGGGCGACGCTGGAGCGACGGCGCGACGTCGGAGCGGCGGGGCGACGTCGGAGCGGCGTCGGAGCGGAGTCGGACCGGTGGCGGAGCGGCGGGGCGACGCTGGAGCGACGGGGCGACGTCGGAGCGGCGGGGCGACGTGGGAGCGACGGGGCGACGTCGGAGCGACGGGGCGGCGTCGGAGCGGTGGCGGAGCGGCGGGGCGGCGGGGCGACGGCAGAGCGGCGTCGGAGCGAGCAGGCTGCTGCCTCATTCCAGGTATACAGCTCGTCAGTGACGCCATCTCTGGACTCTCTCTCTCTCTCCGCCGCAGCAGGGTGTGATGTTAGTGTCAGCGCCCAGAGCGGTAATCGCGTTTACTCCGTAAATTGCAGCCGGCAATCTGTTGATCTTAGCGATCTGAGGCCATTATTATAAATATAAAGGACGGAGGTAGGCCGGGAAAGACAGATCGGTAGCAAAAGAAGGAACCGCAGTGTGGAGGGGAGAGAGCGGGGAAAAGAGGAGGGCGATGGAAGTGCGTGGTATGGCCAGTGGTCATCGAGAGGCAGGAGTGATCACATATTTTGACTTTGACTCCAATGACCTAGATAACAACAATTCTCTGCAGTCTGAACTGATTCCTACACCGCTTCAAGACATAATATACAAATGTATTGCAGTTGAGACAGGTTTGAAACATAAAGGAACAATACAATCCGATCAACGCGTTTCGACACTAAGTCTTCGTCAGTATCGGTTTCCTAAAATAACACACAGATTATACACCAAGTAACACCACCAAGGAACGCATCGCAGTTTCTTCGTCTTGATTTTTCATTAAAATAATCATGTGACACATTTCATACAGTACCGCCTTGGACAAATTGTCTAGAAACGTAAATACGTATGCAAATATAGATGACATCCTTACGAACCGCTTTCTTATCTAATACCGAATGCTGCCGCTGATTTTGCCCATTTCATAGATCCAACTCTAATATGAATAGTTTCGTTCATAGCAATATATGCTGCTTCGGTGGCTTTTCTATTTTATCTATTTTTGCAGGAGGCCAAAATCCCGGCTCCATCCCAACTTGGCAAATGGTTGGTTTTCTCTGCATGAACTACAAACGCGCTGTGTTCCATGTAGTTTAGTTTCTAATGTCCCTTTTATGTTCTTTAAATCTTGTTTCAATACCCCTCCCAGTTTCACCTATATATGCTTTATTACAAGCCCCGCATGACACTTTATACACGACACTCTTGTCCTGAGCCTTTTCTTGTTTTTTTTCTTCTCAAACATATCACCCACCCTTTTCCCATACGTAAATGCTACTTTAAAGCCCGTTGGTTCGAGCTGGCTAGCAATTGTTTCGGCTGGCCTCGAAATCGGTATCGTTAAGTATCGTTCGTCCCTTTTCTTTGTCTTCTCTACCGTATACTTTTTTCGTATGTTTAAAGCTTTTTGTTTTAGGTTGAGCAGAAATCCCTTCGGATATTTCAGCTTTGTAAAAGATGAAATTATATGCTCAATCTCTTCATCGAGATATTCTTTACTACAAATGCGAAAAGCTCTAAGAAAAAAAAACTACTCCCGTCTTACTCTGTCACTGTGACCCGAGTAGAAATGCGCATAACATTCCTTGTTCGTCGGTTTTCGATAGACTTTTAATTTTGCCTGATCCTGATGTATGATTTCGGTGTCAAGGAAAGCAATGGTCCCTTACTTTTCTTTTTCGAGAGTGAATTTAATTTTGGAATCAACTGAGTTTAGGGCGTGGAGTTTCTCTTCTAAGTTCATGCTTTTTGGTACTACGACAAGAATGTCATCAACGTAACGAGCCCAGATTACACCCCTTCCCATGATCCCCTGATAGTGATGTTTTTCTAATAATTCCATGAACAAACATGCAGCAACCAAGGGTCATCGCCCAAAAAGACGTTTTACTGGTGCTTAGATCAATAAAGCCATTTTTAATCAATAACTTTTACTGGTACTGGTATACTGGTATATAGGTTTTACTGGTATATAGGTTTAAATGACTCGCGTGATTACCGAGCGGGCGCGAAGCGCCCGTGAGGTTTCCCGTCAACTTACTAGACACATTTACATTTGACCCGGCCCGACCCGGGCCGAACCGGCACGAACCGGCCCGAACCGGCCCGAACCGGCCCGAACCGGCCGTACAGATGTTTTTCGGAAGCTAATAACTTTGCAACCACTGCTCTGATTGAGATAGGGGTTTCACCATTGGATAGGACCATCAAATTAATTTTGATTGTTGTATGGTGCGTTCTGATAGGGATGGCCCCTTCAATTACCCCCCCCCCCCACCTTCAGGGGGGGGGGGACAATTTCTCGTTTGCCCCGCCCCCTGGTGTACGCCTATGGTGGCACATGCAAATGTCGAAATTAACCAAAATAATTCTTGATCAAAAATGGTTTGATTTATCTAAGCATTAATTTATACGATGAAGCATGCAGCGTTCAGGAAGTACTCCTTTTTGGCGGATTCAAGAAAGGAGATCATGACAAATGTAATACAACTTATTTTGTATGTAGTTTGTCCCAGGAAGCAACAGATACCGCTTGGTTACCACCGATTAAGGCATTTTACTGGTTTAGATGGGAGATATTGTCCGCTGAAAATTTGAGTTTTGCTTGACATTACATTGTTGCCCGAGGCTGTAACTAGAAAACCATTTGACGGACGATGCTGAAAAGTTCACAGCGTAAATCAACAGCCCAGATAACCCCAGACACGTAGTTTTATCGAAATATGAGGTGTAGTGTGTTGTTTAGAGATTGTTTTGGTCAATCTGTTCTGGAATGCCCCAATTGCCCCCCCCCTCAAACGACAAATCGGTAGGCAAATGCATATCCCCAACCGTTCCGGGAGGTTGTGATTTGTGTTCCGGGAAGGCGAGATTTACCCCCTCCCCGCTCAACGAAACTTTCGTGCTGACGACCCGACGCCCCCTCGCTCAAGGACCATTCCCGCTGACGATCCGACGCCACCCCCCCTCCCGCTCAACGACTCTGCGCTGACGACCCGAACCCCCCCCGGTCAACAACTTTTCGCTGACGAAACGGAGCGAAATTTTTTGCCCCCAAACTGGAAACCCTATTTGCAAATTGGGATGGAGCCGGGATTTTGGCCTCCTGCAAAAATAGAGAAAAGAAAAAAGCCACCGAAGCAGCATATATTGCGCCATGAACGAAACTATTAATATTAGGGTTGGGTCTATGAAATGGGCAAAATCAGCGGCAGCATTCGGTATTAGATAAGAAAGCGGTTCGTAAGGATGTCATCTATATTTGTATACGTACTTATTTTTATAGACGATTTGTCTAAAGCGGTACTGTATGAAATGTGTCACATGATTATTTTAATGAGAAATCAAGACGAAGAAACTGCGATGCGTTGTTTGGTGTATACTGTATATATCCCACGCCGATATCTCTCTTTGCCATTGAATCATGTGCTCTCAGGAACGGCTGAGCCGATTGTGTTCGAATTTGGCGTATGGTTAGGGACCTCTCAGCCACTGCCTTTCCACAAGTATGGTGACTTTGCACGTGCGCACGTGCACACCCTTATTATATACCTCTGGAAAGGCTGAGCCGATTGTGTTCAAATTTGTTGTGTGGTTAGGGACCTCTCAGCCCCCACTTGCTCACGAGTCAAAGGTGGGTGCCTCCGCACGTGCGCACCCTTTTTCGTATCTCAGAAACTACTTGCCCGATCGAGTTGAAATTCCCCATACATTTCCTTCGCGCTCGCTCGCTCATCGCCAACTACGGCACCTTACTGGTTTTAGGAAACCAATACTGACGAAGACTTAGTGTCGAAACACGTGTATCGGATTGTATTGCTCCTGTATGTTTCAGATGATATACAAACTGCTGAGAGAGAACTCTGGTGGTCATGTCGCGGCAGACGCGCTGCTATGTTGCGTACGTTAACGAGTGGCCATGCGTGCTCGTTTCCGTTTTCCTTCTCAATATTTGCAGTGAAACACTTTATGCAAATGCAGCGATGTGAGAAATGTCAATAATCAGAATGTGTGTGTGTTTTTTTAACAAGGTCATGCAACTACTTCTGATGAGCGCTGGGCGGTAAGAACAACAGCACATGTGTGCACATGACATTCGCAAACATGCAGATAAATCAGGTTTGATGTCGATAAAACACTGTCGTTTGTGAATATGTCGATGCCCAGTAATTGGTGTATTGTTTGCCGCCGACTGGCCACAATGAATGACAGTATACTGTTATTGACAGAATGACAGTACATTGTTATTGACAGAATGACAGTATACTGTTATTGACATAATGACAGTATATTGTTATTGACAGAATGACAGTATACTGTTATTGACAGAATGACAGTATACTGTTATTGACAGAATGACAGTATACTGTTACAGAATGACAGTATACTGTTATTGACAGAATGACAGTATACTGTTATTGACATAATGGCAGCATATTGTTATTGACAGAATGACAGTATACTGTTATTGACAGAATGACAGTATACTGTTATTGACATAATGACAGTATACTGTTATTGACAGAATGACAGTATACTGTTATTGACAGAATGACAGTATACTGTTATTGACATAATGACAGTATACTGTTATTGACATAATTACAGTATACTACTATTGACAGAATGACAGTATACTGTTATTGACATAATGACAGTATACTGTTATTGACAGAATGACAGTATAATGTTATTGACATAATGACAGTATACTGTTATTGACAGAATGACAGTATACTGTTATTGACAGAATGACAGTATACTGTTATTGACAGAATGGCAATATACTGTTATTGACAGAATGACAGTATACTGTTATTGACAGAATGACAGTATACGGTTATTGACATAATGACAGTATACTGTTATTGACATAATGACAGTATACTGTTATTGACATAATGACAGTATACTGTTATTGACATAATGACAGTATACTGTTATTGACAGAATGACAGTATACTGTTATTGACATAATGACAGTATACTGTTATTGACAGAATGACAGTATACTGTTTTTGACATAATGACAGTATACTGTTATTGACAGAATGACAGTATACTGTTATTGACAGAATGACAGTATACTGTTATTGACAGAATGACAGTGTACTGTTATTGACAGAATGACAGTTTACTGTTATTGACAGAATGACAGTATACTGTTATTGACATAATGCCAGTATACTGTTATTGACAGAATGACAGTATACTGTTATTGACAGAATGACAGTATACTGTTATTGACAGAATGACAGTATACTGTAATTGACAGAATGCCAGTATACTGTTATTGACAGAATGACAGTATACTGTTATTGACAGAATGGCAGTATACTGTTATTGACAGAATGACAATATACTGTTATGGACAAAATGACAGTATACTGTTATTGACAGAATGACATTATTCTGTTATTGACAGAATGACAGTATACTGCCCGTATGAATGACAGTATACTGCTATGGACAGAATGACAGTATACTGTTATTGACAGAATGACAGTATACTGCCAGTATGAATGACAGTATACTGTTATTGACAGAATGACATTATACTGTTATTGCCAGAATGACAGTATACTGTTATTGACATAATGGCAGTATACTGTTATTGACAGAATGGCAGTATACTGTTATTGACAGAATGACAGTATACTGTCAGTGTGAATGACAATATACTGTTATTGCCAGAATGGCAGTATATTGCCAGTATGAATGAGAGTATACTGTTATTGACAGAATGACAGTATACTGCCAGTATAAATAACAGTATATTGTCATTCATTGTGGCCACGGTATAGTCAGCGGCAAAAATACACACATTCCTGAACATCGACATATTGGTACGGCTGTTTTCGGCAGATGGGGCATTCCACGACAAATCAACACAGGGGTAACACCCTACATCTCGGATTTTGATGAAACTTCGTTCAGGAGGTACTTGGGGGCCCGAACACGCCTGTTCAAGTTTCAGCTCGCTCCGACCAACGGCTATGGAGATATAACCTGCGGCATTTTCGCCAGGTCAGACAAAACACAAATCTGTTTTCATTTTTTTTTTGTACCAATTTGGGTTGTTTAACCCGCGCGGCGCTGAGGGGTAAATTTTACCCCCCTCCCGGATTTTCTCGATAACTTGAAAACTATGACAGATATCAAAGTGAAACTTGCGGTACCTTATGATGCATCAATTCTACATCTTGTGTTACATTTTTTTTTTTAAATTAGAGAGAATTTTGAGGAGATAATGACGTTTTAGTGACGTCATGTCATGTCATTTTTGGTGAAAAAACGTGAAATGTTTGAAAAATCATAGAAAATAGCGTGTTAACGCAAATCGCAAATAAAAGACGTCAAAAGAAAGGAAATAACATTGTCTTCAACATGGTTATCTCAGATGTTCAAAATTTTGGGTTTATGACCCCCAAAAATGCAAAAAAATATCTTTGGGGAAGAATTTCCCCAAAAGTTTTTTGTTCGAATATTTTCAAAGAACCGGAAGATATATTAGAGAGCCGAGTATGAACGATGTTCAAACCAAATTTCAAAGCAATTTCTTAATTTTTGACTGACTTATGGCTCTCTAAGAATAAGTAACTCATGACGTCATTTTTTATTGCGTTTTTGGCTTTTGCTGACCAGATACAGACAAATAAATGCCACCACTGTATTTCGAAGACAAAACTAGTCTAGAAACATGCAATGTTTATTTAGATTAATCAATTTCAAATTTTGACCTTATGGTGGCCTGACCTTGACCTGAGGGCGATTATATGGTGTCAGGCTGTGAAAATGTCTGCTTATATCGAATTATACGTGTAAAATAACCCATACAACATGTGTCACATGGCTTTCGTAGACCTGTGACCTTTTGTGACCTGACCTTGACCTTGACCTTTGCTTAAAATTTCACTTTTACTTATGCGGGAGATGCATTAAACATTTGGGAGCACTTTGTGAGATAATAGTTGCAATACAAGGCTTTGGATGGAAAGTATAGCCCAAAAACCCAAATACTTAAATTTTGACACTTGACCTGACCGTGACCTGACATGTGACCTTATGTTAATAATTTCGGGCATGCGTTAAATTTTTCTCACTGAGAGCTTTCGATCGCCGCCTTGCGCGTCTCGCTGCGGTTATTGGTTCGGAAGATACGAGGGGGGGGGGGGGGGGGTAAAATTTACCCCCCAGCACCGCACGTTCGGATGGAGACCCCAGCGCCGCGCGGGTTAAAGGGAATAGGTCACCTTGAAAGTTGTCTTGAAATTCAACCATACGGTGCATCTTGAGATCAAAACTACGAATATGACTTTCGTTTGGACAGCTGATGGATATATGTGGAGAAAGAAGTAAGTTTCTCTTTGCATTTCACGAGAAATCGTACGACAGCAGCTGGCGTTCTGACTCCGCCTGACTCCGCCTGACTCCGCCTGTAATACACACACTCTCTTCTTTGCAACGCTACCGTGTGTCTGGTGGTGCCACGCCGGACGAGCCCTTAGGATGCTCTTCGACATTTGGTGACAGCGGTGGGATACGAGCCCACGCCTCCGAAGAGACTGGGAGTCGGCCGACCCGAGGAGATCCGCTACTGCCACCGGGAGTCGGCCGACCGCCGAGGAGATCCGCCACTTCCACTGGGAGTCGGCCGACCGCCGGCGTACCATAGCAGACCATGTGCTGCCCCGGGAGATTTCCTCGCCAACTTGTCGCTCGAAACCGCTCGTCTTACAAAACACAATTATACAGCCAATCACCAGAGTAAATATTTTGGGTCACTTAAATCTGATCTCCCCGAGAATGAGGCAATGATCGTTTGTGATTTCTCAGAGAACTATACATTTATCATACAGGATGCAGTTCAGAGTTTCCACTGAGACGCCCCACAATGTATGTACCTACAGTGCATCCATTTGTTTTGTACTAGAAGGATGGAAATGAGCAAGAATTTCTGCGCACTTTCAGACGCACTAAAACATAACACCGTTGCGGTTCATATATACTTTCCTTCAGTGTCTTTTTCCAGAAGTAAAAGCGCTAATTCACGGCCTACATACAATTGACTATTTCTCGGATGGTCCCAATACAAAAATCGCTTTAATTTCGTCAACATCCGTTCTCATTTTGAGGATTTCGGTATTGAGTGCGAGTGGTGCACTACTTTTCTACCTCCCACGGCAAGAATGCGTGCGACGGCATTGGCGGCACTCTCAAACGTGCCGCTGCACAAGCGAGTCTAGCTCGACCCAGCGGCTCGTCTAGCGTACTCATCCAGACCGCAGAGGCCCTATGTGACCTTCTAAACAAGAAAACCAGCATGTCTTGTTTTTTTATCTCAAATGTCGAGGTAGATAGGTCTCAGCGTGATCTGGACGAACGGTTGCCAAACGAATCAAGGGCACGCTAGGCTATACATCATGTAATTCTGACGAGCGCAGGCGTGCTAACTGTCTGGAGAGGCATCTATAGAAAAGTAGCTGTGGTGCCGCCTGCCCTGAGAGAACCCGGAGTTCCACCGCGACGGTCGGTCATGCGATCGGCGCGTCCGATACACTGGCGTCTAAACGCGGGCACGCTGGGGTAAGACAGCAGCGCGTCCGATACACTGGCGTCTAAACGCGGGCACACTGGGGTAAGACAGCAGCGCGTCCGATACACTGGCGTCTAAACGCGGGCACGCTGGGGTAAGACAGCGGCGCGTCCGATACACTGGCGTCTAAACGCGGGCACGCTGGGGTAAGACAGCGGCGCGTCCGATACACTGGCGTCTAAACGCGGGCACACTGGGGTAAGACAGCGGTGCGTCCGATACACTGGCGTCTAAACGCGGGCACGCTGGGGTAAGACAGCGGCGCGTCCGATACACTGGCGTCTAAACGCGGGCACGCTGGGGTAAGACAGCGGCGCGTCCGATACACTGGCGTCTAAACGCGGGCACACTGGGGTAAGACAGCGGTGCGTCCGATACACTGGCGTCTAAACGCGGGCACACTGGGGTAAAACAGCCACGACATCTCATGTATTTACCTCAGATGTCGTTTGGTGTGATGTTATCGCCAGCAGATTCACGACTGATATAGTGATATTGTGTGCTTAAATACAGACTACTTCTTGCCACACATGCATTTCAGTGTCGGGCAAGGCGTTGTATGCATACGCGCCAAGTGACCTCTGAGGAGTCAAGATCATGACTTTGGATAAGGGGTGAATAGGATGGGAGAGAAGATGAACATTTGGATTCAGTAACCCCGAAAATCCGCTGGATATTATTGTCAAGCATCGACTGCATTGCATTATCTCTTAACCGTAGAACCGTTCGAAATCCAAACACTAAACGTTTGGGCGGAAAATAATGACATTTCTAGGAAACACCTGTACGCTATTTTTTGCACACGACCAGACAAGACCCTGAGGTCAATTTTAAAAAGGAAAAACAACAACAATTGCATTGACCTTTTGTCAAGGTCATGCAAGGTCACCCAAGGTCAAGCGAAATAACAAGCTCGAGTTGCACGAAAGAAAAAAGAAGAAAAAAAAACCCAGAATGTTCTTCAGCTCAAGCGGAGTCGAATGGTATATAGGTTGGTTAAATTTAAACAACCCAAATTGGTCTAAAAAACCATAGCCGTTGATCGGAGCGAGCTGAAAATTGCACAGGCGTTTTCTGGGCCCCCAATTGCCTCCTGCACAAATTTGTATCAAAATCCGAGATGTGGGGTGTTAAGTTGCCACTTCGGTGCGTAGATTTGTCGTGGAATGCAGTAAAGGACTGGTTTATCTTCATATTTGAGGTTCATATTTGAGGTTGAGGACCGTCTGTATGCTGCAAATTATTTTTATCTTTGCATCCTGCAAGATATCTGGAGGTATCTTTGCATCCTCGAGATTTTAGTTTATTTTCATGTCAAATATGAAGATATGAAATCCTTCGAGTTTTCTCGGGCAGATAAAAAAACGTTAGTGCCACAGCGAAAAACCTCGTGTCTTCGGCACTCGGTTTTTGCTGGTCAATCACTCAGCAACGATATTCTGTCCTGGAAAACTCGAAAGATTCTATATATATCTCGAGATTTTTACTAACATTTTCGTGTTAAGTTTTCACGCACGCTGCTAACGCTTTTATCTGATTCAGTCAGTTTGCTATGATATATGGCGCACTAAGGTGTCGATCAATGTTTTCTGAGCGTTTCACATCCACCTCTTTCCTCTTTCTAGTTTAACCTTTCTAGTTTAACCTACCTAGTTTAACCTCTCTAGTTTATCCTCTCTTTAGTTTAACATATTTTAGTTTATTGAACACAATCGACGGGAAAATCCCATCCACTTAGGAATGAAGTCTGGAAAGTATAACCACATGGTTTGATGTTTCGTCATGTCTGGTCTTCTCTCATTAATTGATATGACATGGTTTTCTTCTCTGGCGATATTCCAACCATTGCATAAGCATTGTACATTCATTGACCGTGAATATCAAGTACAAGTTCATCGTTCGATCGACCAGCCAGCTGACCTGACCTGACCTGACCTGGCCGGCTCTCTCCACCAGCGACCCTGTCCTGGTGGCTCGCGGCGGTCCGGGCCCGGCCGCGCCGGGATCAGGTGATAGCGCGCCATGTTTGCCGTCGTCGGCGCCGTGTTTGCCGCAGCTGCGGCGCGGAAATCCCGGCCGACGCATGGTACAGTACCAGTCAACACGACACACGATAAAGCCTAATGCCGGCGGTGACAGACCGCCCTGCCGCGGCCGCCCCACTCCACTGATCCGGTCAGTGCGGGCCGCCGGGTCGTGCTGATACGTTCAGTAGCTGTCCCAACACGAGTCATGACTACCAGGCCAGGCCGGCGGAGTCACGACTACCAGGCCTGGCCGGCGAAGTCACGACTACCAGGCCTGGCCGGCTGAGTCACGACTACCAGGCCTGGCCGGCTGAGTCACGACTACCAGGCCGGCGGAGTCACGACTACCAGGCCAGGCCGGCGGAGTCACGACTACCAGGCCAGGCCGGCGGAGTCACGACTACCAGGCTAGGCCGGCGGAGTCACGACTACCAGGCCAGGCCGGCGGAGTCACGACTACCAGGCCAGGCCGGCGGAGTCACGACTACCAGGCCAGGCCGGCGGAGTCACGACTACCAGGCCTGGCCGGCTGAGTCACGACTACCAGGCCAGGCCGGCGGAGTCACGACTACCAGGCCAGGCCGGCGGAGTCACGACTACCAGGCCAGGCCGGCGGAGTCACGACTACCAGGCCTGGCCGGCTGAGTCACGACTACCAGGCTAGGCCGGCGGAGTCACGACTACCAGGCCAGGCCGGCGGAGTCACGACTACCAGGCCAGGCCGGCGGAGTCACGAATACCAGGCCAGGCCGGCGGAGTCACGACTACCAGGCCTGGCCGGCTGAGTCACGACTACCAGGCCAGGCCGGCGGAGGGCCATGTCAGCGCCACGGCCAGACAGGCTCTGTCGGAGTTGACGGCAGCCAACGGCTTCCAGTCCACGATGATGTGATCTGATCCATGTGATCCATGTGATCCATGTGATCCATGTGATCCATGTGATCTATGTGATCCATGTGATCCATGTGATCGATGTGATCCATGTGATCCATGTGATCCATGTGCTGTGATGCTGTTTTAACTTTGTCCTTTATTTATTTCTTGTCTGCATTTACCAAGTGATTTCGACGTCCATGAAGACAGCAACGTATTCGTATTCAAATACGTATTCAAACTTACTCCGATTTCGTCCAAATTTGCACACGATAAGCCCAATGGCGTCAGTACACAGCCTATGAAGTTATACGCGAATATAACAAACGTTTTTTATGTTTTGAGTGGGCTGGATAACGAATTTTTGCTATTGGAACCAGGATGCAGGGTCAAAACGAGAAAATATGTCTGGAGCAAAATGTGGGGTCAAAAGACATGTTGCCCCCCCCCATTTAAGGTCAAACATGGTCCTCACAACATGGTTTTTGGGTCTCGATAACTAAACCCTCAAAAATTCGATTATTTTCATTTCATTCATTCAAAAATTAAATTCAGCCCAAGGGCACCGATGCAGCCACTCAATGAGATTCTTCCACTGCAAAGATAGAAGGAATTGCGCCGCAGTGGCACAAAAATGTGATATTTTTCGACCTTTTTCTCATAGAATTATAATAGCTTGGGTGCAGTTGCTTACCAGTTTCAAATACCTTTCATGGATTTCCAACCATGAACCACATTATAAAAAGCCCAAGCGGCGGGCACTATGGGTTCGTTCGCGGCCTCCCCCTCCTACTGAATTGAAGGGGGCACGGAGCCCAGTGCTCCCCCTGTTCGACCGCCTATGGAAGCGGATCCCGACTCCCTCAGGGCCCTCAGGGCCTCAGGGCCCCTCGAGTCCGATACGTCGTTACCTCTGGTTTAAAGGCATGTTGGTGCACTTCATAGCCCAAGGGACGGGAGGCATGTAGGGACATTTTTTCTTCTTCATAATTTAGCAATTCTAATTTAGCATCACTTCGCGAGAGAAAAAAAAAACATTTCCAGCGACCAATGCTTGTGATTTCATTGTGGCACCAGGCCATTGTTTCTTTCTCCTGGATTCAAGGAGGCACGGGCCCCGGTGCCTCTCCTCGCCTCACAGTGCCGGCTACCGGCACGGTGGTGCCCCTGGTACACCGGCGAGGTGGTGCCGCTGGTGCACCGACGCGGTGGTGCCCCTTCACGGCCAGGGGGAGGGGGGGGGGGGGGGGGGGGGTCATGACCCCCGTGACCCCTCCTCCCCCTGGATCCGCCACTGCCCCTCAGGCGGTCAGAGTATTCCCTCAGGCGGCCAGAGTGGCGGCTCAGGCGGTCAGAGTGCCCCCTCAGGCGGTCAGAGTGCACCCTCAGGTGGCAAGAGGGCCCCCCTCCGGCGGTCAGAATGCCCCCTAAAGCGGCCAGAATTCCCCCTCAGACGGCCAGAGTGCCCTCTCAGGCGGCCAGAGTGCCCCCTCAGGCGGTCAGAGAGCCCCCTCGGGCGACCAGAGTGCCCCCTCAGCCGGCCAGAGTGCCGTGAAAAGAGTGACGTGAAAATACGGTTTGGGCTAAAAATCGCGGTACCGCGTAACCGTTACGATAAATGAAGTAGACGATTCATCCCAGTGCTACACTTTTCGCATTAGCACATATATGGTGCACAACAAAAATTGTATCCGAAAATATCAATCACCGTTTGACCTCAGGTCACGTCCACATTTTTCATTGCGGCTTTTTAGACAATGACGGGGTACCGCATAACTTTAACCATAAATGACTTAGGGGAATCAGTCCAATAGCTTAATATTCACACAAGACCATAGATGGTGCACAAAGAGCGACCTAACCCCTTCAGGTCATTGTTTGACCTCAGGTCATGGCATAAGTTACTGTTATGGCACACGACAGAATGGCGCGGTACCGCATACGTTTTTATCTCCAAAAATAACTTGGAGAACCCATTTCACCACCATCACCTTCCCTTTCACCCTCGCCTGGGTAGGGGGGGGGGGGTGGATGCCTCCCCCTCTCGGGTTTTCTGGAAAAACTCGCGTAATTTACAACCGATTGCGATGAAACTTTCAGTACCCTACTTTTGAATTTTTTTCCACATACTCTGAAAATTTTGAATTTCTAACCCACATGACTCGTGACCTATGACCTGTTCCTCAAGGTCATGCAAGGTCAAGGTCATCGATGCGGAGTGGTTTGGTGCATGGCTGCGGGGTCGCACACAGTCGCTGCGAGGCGGAACTGGAGTTCTTGATGTGACTCATGGGGTGGTCCAGGGTTCGATCCTCGGACCAGTCCTCCTCCTGGTCTTTACAAACGACCTGACGCAGCACATACCGCACGGGAAGATGATCCTGTACGCGGACGACGCCCAGTTTATTGACGCTGACCTGCCCCTGAACATTTCAGAGCTCAAAATACGCATAGAGAAAAATCTGTCGATAGCAAATAACTGGTTCACTCAAAACAGTCTCAAAATCAACCCTCTCAAAACCGAAATGGTTATCATTAAGTCGCGGCGGATCATCACCGACCCGCATTTCTCAGTCGCTTTCGGCAACAGTCATATAAAACCGTCACAAAGCGTAAAGATTCTGGGCGTCACCGTCGATTCGTGCCTCTCGTGGGAGCTGCAGATATCGGCCATCGTGCGCCGCTGTTACGGTATTCTCGTTGGACTCTCAAGGATGAGATACCGTCTCCCCACCGAAACTAAACGGCTGCTGATCGAAGCACTTGTGTTCCCCCATGTGCGCTACTGCCTGTCCGTCTGGGGAAGCTGCACCGCGACACAGAAACACCGCGTGCAAAAAGCTTTGAACTTTGGCGCCCGTATCGTCAGTAATATTGGGTGCCGTGACCGAGTGACACCCGTGCTGCGTGAGCTGGGATGGCTCAAAATTGACGACCTGATATGCGAACGCGATGTCATGTTCATACGAGACATCCTCACAGCCACTCGTGCACCGGAGATTCTGCGAGAGCGTGTAGTTCGCCGCTCCGAAGTCTCCGCTCGTGCCACTCGGGCAAATACCGATGAGCTGCTGCAGCTGCCGCGTGTCCGAACCGAGTTTGGCCGTCGTTCTTTTGTATTTCGCGCATCCAATGCATGGAACAGGCTACCCGCAGAGGTGCGTGCGTCAGCCGCCAAGAGCAGCGGTGCCTTTAAACCTGCCTTGACCTATCACCTGTCAAGCAGGTAAATGTTAACTTGTGTCGAAATGTGTCGTGTCGTAAGCCTAGTTTTAAACATTTGTGTATTATATGTTCATCGACGTGGTTGCTAGAAAACCCACATTGTGGAAGCACCTAAATACATACATACATACATACATACATGCCAGGCGCAACTGGCGTCCCGTAATATCAATGCTTGTAACTTGTGCAGTTTCCGAGTGTTTGTTGTTCAGAAGCATATTCAAAGGTGTTTCCAGGTGACAGTTGTGGTTTCCACTGATATTGTGACCTCGATTGACCTTTTCAGAGGTCAACTGAGGTCATTGACCTCCGATGACCTCAGATTACTTTTTGGGCTTCTGGCGGTTTCTAGGACATTTTATGACGCTGATTTCGAATTTGGGATCCATTTTACATAATTATATGTTCCACTGGGGCCATGCGCTTCCACAGGTCAACCGAGGTCACTGACCTCAGATGACCTGACATGACCTTTTTTTAATTTGGCAGTTATTAGGACATTTTGTGACGCTGATTACGAATTCGGTACCTATTAAGCAATATGATATGCTCATTCACGATTCTAGCTCGATAAAATTCAATTTATACGCATTTACAATTTTGATGACTTTTTGGTCATCGACATGACTTCAGAGGTCATCTAATAATCCAATACCATAAAATCGGATATCAACGGCTTCCTCTCGTCACAAGCAACACGCTCATCTTTGAATCGAAGCTGTAGCTCAATTAGGGGCGAAACGCTAAGGGGGGGGGGGGGTCGTACCAACCAACCCCACACCCGAACACGTAGTGATTTTCCCCTACCCGAGCGAGGGGTAACCCACCGAAGGTACACAACTCAAGACTTGACCCCTCTGGGTCACCGTTTAACCTCAGGTCACCTGGAAAGGCGCTAATATCCATTTAACGAGCGGTCCAAATACGTATTCCTTGTTTACCAATCGATTGTGTTCAAACTTATACCAACAGTTGGTGTCTATGAGTATATTCGAAGCCTAAAAAATGTCCCGCTGAGATCAATCATTTGACCTCGAGAGGTCATAGAGTGCCTGCGAGGTCAAATATCGGGTACCGCATAACCTTTTTCCTAAAGTACTTACCGAATTTTTTTCAACGGCTAAATATCCCCACCAGCCTGGTGCACAAAGAGCGACCTATCCCCTTGAGGCCATCGTTTGACCTCAGGTCACGGCATAAGTTACCGTTATGGCATACGGCAGAATAGCGCGGTACCTTATACGTTTTATCTTCCAAAATCACTTTTCGAGAACCCATTCCACCACCATCGCCTTCCCTTTATCCCATCGAAGGTACACAACTCAAGACTTGACCCCTCCAGGTCACTGTTTGAACTCAGGTCACCTGGAAAGGCGCTAATATCCATTTAACGAGCCGTCCGAATACGTATTCGTTGTTTACCTATCGATTGTGTTCAAACTTATACCAAATGTTGGTGTATGAGTATATTCGAAACCTAAAAGCATTTCTCGTTGAGGTCAATCGTTTGACCTCGGGAGGTTAAATCTCAGGTACCGCATAATTTTTTCCCTAAAGTATTTACCGAAGTCGTTTCCAAGGCTAAACATTTCCACCAGCCATAACGGTCAAACGGTGACCCGGAGGGGTCAAGTCTTGAGTTGTGCACCTTCGGTGGGTTACAGGGAAGGCGATGGTGGTGAAATGGGTTCTCAAGTGATTTTTGGAAAAACGTATGTGGTACCGCGCCATTCTACCGTGCGCCATAGCGGTAACTTATGCCGTGACCTGAGGTCAAACGATGACCTGAAGTGGTTTGGTCGCTCTTTGTGCACCATCTATAGGCTGGTGGGAATATTTCGCCGTTGAAAAACTTCGGTAAGTACTTAAGGAAAAAAGTTATGCGGTACCCGAGATTTGACCTCGCAAGTCGCAGGCACTCTATGACCTCCAGAGGTCAATCGATGGATCTCAGCTATACATTCTTTTAGGTTTCGAATATACTCATAGACATCAATATTTGGTATAAGTTTGTGCACAATCGATTGGTAAACAATGAATACGTATTAGGACGGCTCGTTAAATGGATATTAGCGCCTTTCCAGGTGACCTGATCTCAAACAGTGACTCGGAGGGGTCAAGTCTTGAGTTGTGCACCTTCTGTGGGTTAAATGGAAGGCGATGGTGGGGAATGGGTCTTCTAAGTGGTTTTTGAAAAACTTATGCGGACCGGGCCATTCTGCCGTCTGCCATAACGGTAACTTATGCCGTGACCTGAGGTCAAACGATGACCTAAAGGGGTTAGGTCGCTCTTTGTGCACCAGCTATGGTCTTTTGTGAATATTAAGCTATTAGGTTGATTCCCGTGAAGTCGTTTAGGTGAAAAGTTATGGGGTACCGCGTATTTGACCTGTTTTACCTATTGTGACCTCTGTAGGTCAAACCGTTTTGTCATATTCGCGTATAACTACATATGCTGTGTACTGACGCCATTGGGTTTATCGTGTGCAAATTTGGGCGAAATCGGAGTAACTTTGAACACGAATACGAACACGTTGCTGTTTTCATAGACGTGTGATTTCGTCTGTAAAATTGAGCCACTCTTGCCCGTTGATGATTGTATAAACTAAAAGAGCCGAAAAGGCGCCTGACGTGCAAATTGCGGCTTTACTCATCAACAGGCGGTGAATTGAAAGCAGAACATGGCAGGGATACGTCTGAATCCGAGTCGTTTGTACTTCGTAGGCATAAACAGCTGCCCGTCTGCTCATTAGAAGTCCACAGCGCGTGCGGCGACTGACCTGTTTGGAGAGGTATTCCACCAGGAGGGCGTGGTCGAACTTGGCCGCGCAGTGGATCGGGGTCATGTCTGACGAGTCCCGCAGGTTCAGCACTGTCCACTTCTCCTTCGGCTGTCAGACAAACAGGCCAGACGGTCAGGTCAGTATGACAGACGGGACAGACTGTCAGGTCAGTATGACAGACGGAACAGACTGTCAGGGAAGTATGACAGACGGGACAGACTGTCAGGTCAGTATGACATACGGGACAGACTGTTAGGTCAGTATGGCAGACGGGACAGACTGTTAGGTCAGTATGACAGACGGGACAGACTGTTAGGTCAGTATGACATACGGGACAGACTGTCAGGTCAGCATGACAGACGGGACAGACTGTCAGGGAAGTATGACAGACGGGACAGACTGTCAGGTCAGTATGACAGACGAGACAGACTGTTAGGTCAGTATGACAAACAGGACAGACTGTCAGGTCAGTATGACAGACGGGACAGACTGTTAGGTCAGTATGACAAACAGGACATACTGTCAGGTCAGTATGACAGACGGGACAGGCTGTCAGGGAAGTATGACAGACGGGACAGACTGTCAGGGAAGTATGCCAGACGGGACAGACTGTTAGGTCAGTATGACAAACAGGACAGACTGTCAGGTCAGTATAACAGACGGGACAGACTGTCAGGTCAGTATGACAGACAGGACAGACTGTCAGGTCAGTATAACAGACGGGACAGGCTGTCAGGTCAGTATGACAGACGGGACAGACTGTCAGATCAGTATGACAGACGGGACAGACTGTTAGGTCAGTATGACAGACGGGACAGACTGTCAGGGAAGTATGACAGACTGGACAGACTGTTAGGTCAGGTTGACAGACGGGACAGACTGTCAGGTCAGTATGACATACGGGACAGACTGTTAGGTCAGTATGACAGACGGGACAGACTGTCAGGTCAGTATGACAGACGGGACAGACTGTCAGGTCAGTATGACAGACAGGACAGACTGTCAGGTCAGTATGACAGACGGGCAGACTGTCAGGTCAGGTTACAGTGGAGTGGAGTGGCCGATTCTTTCGGCAGCTATTTCAGGCTGAACGGCTCAATGTTCGAAGAATGGCCAAATTCCACCTCTGCAGCCGGCTGTGACTACCTGCCAGCTGACTGCAGCAACAGAAAGGCGGAAATGGCAGAATGGCCGAGTGATTGCAAGCATCGGATAAATGTGCAACGTGCGAGTGACGTGGCGAGATGGCAGGCTTCACCTCCATGAGACACACTACTCAGACGCTGACGTTCCAGTGACTAAATAAAGGCAACGCCAACTGAAAAACAAACATCTAAACCCAAGCGCTGAACTAACCCGAAGATAAAAATAAACACGCAAAGATGTTCTTAAGAACAGATGGCGTGCTTCGTTCGTCGTTTTTTTGCTTTATTTTGCCCGTGTTTCACATTGTAGCAAAGACGCTCATCCGCACACAATTGAAAAGCGAAGTAATAACGCAATGTTATCGTAACCGCTTATGTCCAACACTCGTAGAACAACCATTGTTGTGTTTAGCATCTAATCGATTTCTAAAACAAATTGGGAATGTATGTTCCGTTTGCTATCGCCTACACATTTCTCTGAGTGACTATATTAAGCATACCTAACAGCATTCCTGTTGTAGACAACATAACCACTCTGCACGCTCACTTGGGCATCGAGCAGCATCTGTGTGATCTCGAGCGATCCCTGCACACAGGCCAGATGGACAGGCGTGGAGAGGTCGTCCTGCTGACTGCTGATCTTGGCGCCGAACCGCAGACACAGCTCCACCGCCTGCGGCATGTCAGCCAGTCGGACGCAGCCACACCAAATAAACACTCAGCAGTTACCTATTCTGGTCCCGGCGGAAATGATGTCCGTGAAGTTAGCCAACAGCCAACACAACGGAAATTTGCAACGGCCGAATTGTTCGTCTAAAATACGCATGTAGGACATGTCGCATGCAAGGATTACGAATCTGATGTTACTTTTAATGTCAAGGTCATCGGTCAAGGTCAAATGCGTAAAGAAGGTTGTGTACACCTATGTACCTTTTACGGACAAACGGTACACCGCACGACCTCGCAATGGCCACCATTCGAAAAGCGCCTCAAAATGAAGGTGGGGTTGTACTCTGAATTTCGATTAAGGTCACCCAAGGTTACCTATCAAGGTCAACCTATCAAAATCAATCAAAATCGACTTTATGTACCTTTTTACGGACAAACGATGCTTTGCACGGTTTTCTAAATGACACCATTCGAAAGAGCGGCTCAACATGAAGGTGGCGTTTTCCTCGGAATTTCGATTAAGGTCACCCAAGGTCACCCATCAAGGTCAAACTATCAAAATCAATCAAAATCGACCTTATGTACCTTTTTACGGACAAACGGTGCTTTACACGTTTTTTTAAAGGCATTATTCGAAAGAACGCCTCACAATGAAGGTGGGGTTTTCCTCGGAATTTCGATTTAGGTCACCCAAGGTCACCGATCAAGGTCAAACTATCAAAATCAACCAAATCGACCTTATATACCTTTTAACGGACAAACGGTGCTTTACACAGTTTTTTTGTTTGTTAAATGGCACCATTCGAAAGAGCGCTTCCAAATGAAGGTGGGGTTTTCCTCGGAATTTCGATTTAGGCCACCCAAGGTCACCCATCAAGGTTAAACTATCAAAATCAATCAAAATCGACCTTATGTATCTTTTTACGGACAAACGGTGCTTTGCGTGATCCTGGTATGCGACTTGACCTACATGCGTATTTTAGGCAAACATCGCAAACATTAGCGCGCAAATCGCAAACATTGCGCGCCACACAGTCAGCTGATTTTTCGCGTCTACGAAGAATGCAACCTATATCGTTCGATCACATATTATTGGTTTATTTTACAAAGTAAATACCAGACAATTGTTTACAAAAATGGCATAATAATCTTCCTACTTAAGAAACAGTAGGAAGATTATGTCATTTTTTCTACTTGTTGGCTAACTTCACGGCTGTTGGCCGTGAAGTTAGCCAACATCCAGATTTGGATGCATTTTGATAGTTCGACCTTGATGGGTGACCTTGGGTGACCTAAATCGAAATTCCGAGGAAAATTCCCACCTTCATTTTGAGCCGCTCTTTCGAATGGTGGCCATGGCGAGGCCGTGCGGTGTACCGTTTGTCCGTAAAAAGGTACATAAGGTCGATTTTTATTGATTTTGATAGTTTGACCTTGATGGGTGACCTTGGGTGACCTAAATCGAAACTCCGAGGAAAACACCACCTTCATTTTGAGGCGCTCTTTCGAATGGTGCCATTAAAAAAACGTGCAAGCACCGTTTGTCCGTACAAAGGTACATAAGGTCGAATTTGGTTGATTTTGCTAGTTTGACCTTGATGGGTGACCTTGGGTGACCTTAATACAAATTCCGAGGAAAACCCACCTTCATTTTGAGCCGCTCTTTCGAATGGTTCTATTAAAAAAGTGCAATGCACCGTTTGTCCGTAAAAGGTACATAAGATCGATTTTGATTGATTTTGATAGTTTGACCTTGATGGGTAACCTTGGATGACCTTAATCGAAATTCCGAGGAAAATCCCACCTTTATTTTGAGGCGCTCTTTCGAATGGTGGCCATTGCGAGGCCGTGCGGTGTACCGTTTGTCCGTAAAAAGGTACATAAGGGTACACAATCTTCTTTACGCATTTGACCTTGACCTATGACCTTGACATTCAAAATAACATCATATTCGTGATCCTCGTATGCGACTTGACCTACATGCGTATTTTAGGCGAACAATTCGGCCGTTGCAAATTTCCGTTTTAATGGCTGTTGGCTAACTTCACGGACATGCGGAAATGACAACGCTTCATTTAACGGTTCCGAGTATGGATGGATTGAGACGGAATAGGTGGGGCATTCCACGACATTTCGACAAGTTGAAATAACCCTCATCTCTCACTTTTTGTTCAAAATTGGTATATAGGCAACCATTGGGTCCTGGGTGGAATGCCATTGGATCCTGAATTCAGTTGATGGAATATTAGCTCGATCTGACCTCAGGTTTTCGAATTATAGCCTCGGGCATTTTGGCAAAGTTACGCTGCAGAGGTATTTGTGGAGGCCGAAATAGTGCATTTAACATAACCAAATGTCAAAAAGACTTACATGGCTGAATTCGCAATGAAACGGATAATCTATTTCTGTTTTTTTTACCTTGAATGACCTTGACCCGTGACCTCATGGCCCTTTTTTCGTTGACCTCGTATGATCCCGGGTACACCTCTGATTTCAGTTTTTAACTTTGCAAAATACTCGTCAATATATTGCCTAACAACGCAACAAATACAAAAAGGTGTGTTTTTCCTCTAATTTCCATATTTTCGGTCCATTCGATCTATTTTGGACCACGCCGGATGGCTGCGTGGTGTTGCTCGTCACCCTGACAATGAGTATACCAAACATCTGGTCTCTAGCTGCAATGGCAGCTGCAATATCCGCCCGTTACCCCTCCCCCTTGGGTTAATTCGAAAACGCACGCATATTGGCGGAAAATATGGAAATTAGAGGAAAAGCACACCTTTGTTTTTTTTTTGCGTTGTTAGGCAATATATTAACAAGTATTTTGCGAAGTGAAAAAATTCAATCAGAGGTGTACCCGGGGTCACACGAGGTCAACGAAAAAAGGTCACGAGGTCACGGTTTCAAGGTCATTCAAGGTAACGCAACAAAGCCCAGAAATAGAATCTCGGTTGCAAATTCAGCCATATAAGTCTTTTTGATATTTGGCTTAAGTCAAATGCGTTATTTTGGCCTCCAAAAATACCTTTGCGGCATGACCTTGCCAAAATGCCCGAGGCTATAACTGGAAAACCTGAGGTCAGATCGAGATAACATTGTCACATATGAATTCAGGACCCAAGATAACCATATAGATCAATTTTTAACAAAAAGTAAGAGATAAGGGTGAGAATTGGGGAAAACAATTGTCGAAATGTCGTGGAATGCCCCCGGTGTCAAAAGCTTACCCCACGGAAGTCTCAATCCACCACCACCGCAGTTCCTGAATTCCCCCGTCCCCTGTATTCCTCCCAAGTCCAGTCTACCCCACTCCCCTCTGCCCCTCTCACATTGACATCCCTACCCTCTTACCTTGACGTCTCCGGAGTGAACTGCCAGGTGAAGCGGCAGGTTGCCCTCGATGTCGGGGCAGAGCATCATCCGCTCGCCGCCGCAGCCCTGGGCCTCTCCCCAGTTGGTGAACACCTGCATCGTGGCGAAGCTTGCCCGCCGCGCCGCCTCGTGGATCGGAGTGAAGCCATTGGTGCAGAAGCTGCACGGCTTCATGCCGAACTCGTCCAGCTGAAGGACGAAGCAGAAGACGAGGGCGAGGAAGAGCTGACGTCAGGAGGTAACGGCTCGGGCGGAGAACGCAATAATGACCGGGGAGTTCAAGACCAGCGTTGGAAGCTGAGCTGTATGCCATTGAGGACGCATCAGTCAATACGCAGCGCATATCTTCTGGCATGGTCAAGTTGCCAGTGCGGGCTCATCTGGACAAGGGCCTTCTATCCACCAGCCCAAACAAAACAAATTAAATATCCCAGCCAGCAATTTGCTTGGGCAAATGTCGGGAAGTTGGGGGAAAGTTGGGAAGCCCAAGATTTCCCAAGCGGCTTGGAAAGAAGTGGAGAGCAGTTGGGGAACTTGGGGAAGTTAGTATCGCTATGTACTATATTCTTCATAAGCAGTTTGGGGAAAACTCGGGATTCCCCACTTTGGTTCTCCATGGGGACCGATCCCCTGAGTCCCGAAAATATCCCGGGCTTAATCTGGGCCGGGACAATTCCAAACTGTCCCTAATTTGTATATTGGCAATATGTCGGGACTTCTCAATCGGGAGCGGAGCGTCATTTGCTGACTGGGGTTGCACCACTCTCTCAGTGGTATTTAGCATCGCTGACTCATCGCTCGCCAAGATGACACAGTGTGAGCCCTGACAACCTCCCACACACTGTATTCCGACTGACCAGGACGCGGGCGCACTCTACAGGTACCCCGACTGACCAGGACGCGGGCGCACTCTACAGGTACCCCGTCTGACCATGGGACGCGGGCGCACTCTACAGGTACCCCGACTGACCAGGACGCAGACGCACTCTACAGGTACCCCGACTGACCAGGACGCGGGCGCACTCTACAGGTACCCCGACTGACCAGGACGCAGACGCACTCTACAGTTACCCCGACTGACCAGGACGCGGGCGCACTCTACAGGTACCCCGACTGACCAGGACGCAGACGCACTCTACAGTTACCCCGACTGACCAGGACACGGGCGCACTCTACAGGTACCCCGACTGACCAGGACGCAGACGCACTCTACAGGTACCCCGTCTGACCATGGGACGCGGGCGCACTCTACAGGTACCCCGACTGACCAGGACGCAGACGCACTCTACAGGTACCCCGACTGACCAGGACGCAGACGCACTCTACAGGTACCCCGACTGACCAGGACGCAGACGCACTCTGCAGGTACCCCGACTGACCAGGACGCGGGCGCACTCTACAGGTACCCCGACTGACCAGGACGCAGGCGCACTCTACAGGTACCCCGTCTGACCATGGTACGCGGGCGCACTCTACAGGTACCCCGACTGACCAGGACGCAGACGCACTCTACAGGTACCCCGACTGACCAGGACGCAGACGTACTCTACAGGTACCCCGACTGACCAGGACGCGGGCGCACTCTACAGGTACCCCGACTGACCAGGACGCGGGCGCACTCTACAGGTACCCCGACTGACCAGGACGCGGGCGCACTCGGCCCGGTTGAGCACGGCGGCGATGTGCAGCGCGTCCCGGCCGTGCTCCGACAGCTGTTTGCAGTCCACCTTGTCGCCGTGCTTGGCCAGCAGCCGGAGCACATCCGGCTGGTCCTGCGTCACGGCCAGGTGCAGAGGGGAGCGCAGAGCCGCGTCCAGCACGTCCGTCACCGCACCGCTGTGACGTCACACAGGACAGAGGTGACGTCAGGGATGACACGCGCGGCCGTCACCGTTCCGCTAACGCGCCCCGGAACGCGGAAAGACGTGACGTCATGAATGTGACACTTGTCCGTAGTGGTGGCGACGTCTATGCTGCCCGACAATTTTTCGCTGACGTCGTCTTCCCCGTCACCCAACAAATCTATTTTCTTTGACGCCCCCCCCCCCCGCCGCTCAACAACTCTTCACGCTTACGACCCGACGCCCCCCACGCTCAACAACTTTTCGCCGAGGAAACGCTGAGCGAAATTGTGTGCCCCCCACCCCCACCCCAACTTGAAACCTAGATCCGCCACTGCCGACATCCCAACATGGGGATAAAGCCCATGTATGTACAGATAAACAGTAGAATGTATATACGCCCACACTCTATATAGGCCATGCCATTCACCGGCACACTCAAACACGATCAGCCAGGCTAAATATGAGGCATCACCAGAACTCAGAAGTCGGGTGAGGACCCAGGTGTCCAGAAGCCACCGGAGGGAGTCAGTAAGACCACAGAGGGGCCGGGGGTATTCACTAGCTCCCGGTAGACGCGTCCTCCGGCAACTCGCAATAGCGTCACAAGGCTCCCTCCACACAGTAGAAGCATACAATGTACCAGAGAACCCGTGCTGCACGCCGAGGTCGCGTTGAGGGCAATACGCGCTAAGCTACTTAATAAGACACAGCGAAGACGATGCTCACCGCGAAATGCATCGCTGAAAGCATTGAATAATGTGCGGCGAAGCACTGCCTGCACGCCTAGGTATCTGTAGCGCCGCCAGCAGTGCTCAGTGCTGTATGGTCCAGGGGCGGATCTAGCCGTTTTTTTTTTGGTGGGGGGGGGGGGAGGAGGGAGAGCAAATCCAGAGCAGGCCGTCAGCAGTCAGCGATAATATTTGTTGACGGGGGGGGGGGGGGGGGGAGGGGGGGGGGGGGGGGGGGGGGGGGGGGGGGGGGGGGGGGGGAGGGGGGGGGGGGGAGGGTAGACAGGGGCGCCACCGATAATTTTTGAGTGGGGGGTCGGCTGAAAAGACGAAAAAATGTACCCCCATTTTTATGCGTGTATTTAAGCCTTTGCAGTATTTTTAATGTTTTCATGTTATAGTAGGTACTTGCTATTTAGTGCCGCCAAGCGTCGCGAAATTTTACGGGTTTGCTTGATAAAACCCAGAAATATGGGCGATGTGCCTTGTAGAAGATAAGAAGCTAAAAATGCCATTCATTCAATTCACCGTTACAACGAACCGAAGACGATGACGATGGCTTCGTTATGACGATGGCCACCGACGTGACGCCGCGAAGCGGAGTGAAAATGTTAATTTTAGGTCGTGGAAAACGAAATTTTAATCTTGGAACCAGACAATGAGTGGAGCCAAGCCTCAGCTAACCCCTATTCCTGGTTGCACATCTCGGTATGGTGAAAAATATTGAAATTAAGGTAGTTTTTTATATAGATATTCCTCGGATAGTAAGTCACGATGACCGGTGGCAGTCAGCGCTCAATAGTACATATGATAATAATAACTGTATGCATATGTATGTACCGAACTGTAACAAACAACTGGTAACAGTGCAAATGGTTTGAAATCAGCAAGAGGCAGAACGACTTTTCCGCGCATAAATGGTCCCTGTGAATCTGGAGGAGCCTGGGGAGCGATGGCTTGGGGAGATGGTCCTGCAGCCTGGTCCCCACTATTAGCTCTTCGGTCCAGCACGCTGGGCACCGCTGGAGCAGCTTCCGGGTGCCGATGTCCGCGTCTTTGCGTTCGCGTCGCTTTTTTCGGAACTCTGCAGACCAGCTAAACATGTAGCCCGCTTGAAAGTTAATATTTTATGAAGGGAGTGGGCCCTGGGGCTAGCAATTAGGTACCACCAAGGAGAGCCTCTGCCAGACACGGTAATTCATTTTCCCATTTTCTAAATTTGTATAAGGAATTGTGAATTTTGTGTCATACTGCGAAGCGGCGCGAAATTTTCAAGTTTTTCACTGTGGATAGCTGGATTTTTACTGCTGCAAAGGCAATTTTTACAACTGTACGTCCGACAGTTTGGGGGGGGGGGGCAAATCATAGTTTCAGGACCTTGGGGGGGGGGGAGGGGGCATGTCTCCTTGCCCTCCCCCTGGATCGGCCCCCGGTATGGTGTGCTATCAGAGGCGCAGCCAGACCTTCGGCAAAGGAGGGTCATGGCATCCCCAGAGGCCAAAGCCCCCTCGGCCAAAGCCCCCCCCCCAAAAAAAAAAACGCGAAATGGTATCACCTCGGATTTAGGCCTCTATATTTTGCAGGGGTCCTAAATTATCGCAAAAAAAACGTCTGACAGACCCATGTTGAACAGACCCATGCGTAGATTGACTGACAAGTACGTAGTCTGATACAAAATAATGTGCGGCAACTGACTCCCTTTGGCACCATGTGAAGTATTAACACGCGCACCGACGTGGGGTGCGGATATCCGCCCATCAGAGGTTTTCGTAAATATTGGGAAAACGGCGGTGTGTAGCGCCACCAAACTTAGCATAGCTCTTTGGGCATCAATTATCCACATTTTGTGTAATTTTGTATCTAGAGTCATCTCAGGTCAGGTCAACAGGTCCTGTTAAGTGAACCCACCTCCAAGCAAGTTTTTGAAAGTTAAGTGACCCCACCTCCAAGCAAGTTTTTGAAAGTCGTGCCAAAGCCACAGTGATTGACCGAGCGGTTTCAAACTCACAGGACTTAATAAGGTCATACGTACCTACAATTCGTGTGTCTTGGATTTCTAAGATCGGTGACCTAAGGTCAGATCCATGGGCGCAGACAGACCTTCTTCAAGGGGGGGGGGGGGGGGCACAGCATCCCGAGGGGCCCCTCGATCAAACCCACCCCTCCCCCTCAAAAAAATGACGCGAAATGGTATATCCTCGGATTTGGGCCACTATATTTTGCCGGGCCCCTAAATAGTCGCATAAAAAAACGTCGGACAGGCCCATGTCGAACAGAACCTATGCGTAGATTGACTGATAAGTTCTTAGTCTGATCCAAAAAAAAATGCGGCAACTGATCCCTGTTGGCACCATAATGTGAAGCAGTATCAGAAAAGTGGCCCGTTTCTCCATTTTTCTGAACTTGGAAGTTTTGTTCCGTGAAAACTTTGACTGCAAATAATTATTTGTGTTTAGTCTGCGGGTGCAAATGGCTGACGAGCATAACACAATAGACTGAGTCTTGGTTTTCCGAACAATGGCCGGAACGTGACTGATGCGACACATTGTGAAAAAAATCGTACGGCGGAAACTCCAAATTACAAAAATCCGAAATTTCTGCCGTGATTTAGGAAAGTAAAACTGTCTCCAAACGTGAGGCCCGATACGTTTCCAAAAATTAAACCAAAAACTTTTTAAAACCTCCCAAAAAAGTTCGTACGTATTTAGGTTAAAACCCCGCCACCGATACCATCGTCATCGGGGCTATGGATAACGGGGGCACTAAAAACACGTTATGCAAAAGACGGCAGTACTTTAGACTGAGACTTGAGCCCAGTTTCCCATATACGCATACGCAGCGAAACAAGGTACCTTTTTAACCCGCACGGGGGGGGGGGCGTTTAGACGTCCCCCCTCCAAGGTTTTCGAGGATAGTAAAAAAACGGCGGCGCTGCGCCCCGCCGTTTTTGGCACAACTGTTCAGGCATCAATTGTCCACATTATGTTCAGAAAAATACCTCGAGTCATCTCAGGTCAGGTCACCAGACCAGGTGACGTGACCCCACCTCCAAAAATGTTTCCGGTCGTACCACAAGCCAGTGTTTGGCCGATATATTTCGTACTTACATGATTTCATAAGGGCAATAGTACCTACAATACGTTTATCTCGTTTTTTATATCGGTGACCTAAGGTCCGGTCAATTCCGTGACCTCCCCATTATAAGTTTATGGGGAAATAATCAAATGCTTCCTATTCGGCGGATACGAATTATATCAGCCCAATTCCGTCTGGATCATGTTATCATAGGCCATTCTTGAAGTTCCAGGTGCAATTTTTGTTCAGTGACCCCTACAGGGTCATGAGGTCACCCGAGATCGCGAACACTTGTTTGCCAATAACTCTCGACAAAATCAAGATAGATAAGTGAAACTGGCACCAATGTGTTTGTCTCGTCGAGGTACGTCTCCCAATGTGCAACATGACCTAATTGGGTCACCACTTGACCTTGACCTGAGGTCAAATTTATAAGTTAACATAACCTGGCCATCATGCATATGATACAAAGCGCCTTGGCGAGACAAACACGATGGCGTCAAAATTATTGCCCTATCTTTGTTTGGTAAAAAGATATTTGTGAAAACTTTTGCTAAAAAATAGCCTTTTTGACATTTGATGAGCCCTGGAGCTTAAACTATTGACCTGAGCTAAAATCGGAGGACACCTCGGCGATTTCATTTTTCAAGAGCTTTCCATTGCTTTTCCGTTTGTTCCTAGCTATCATAGTTCCTGTGATACCTGGGGATTTCTGGAGCGAAGTCCTAAAACTTGAAAATCTGACCCTTGCTGACCTCTGCTGACCTCAATATTGACTTGATAAAAAAAAATGCCTTAAATATTTTCCAAATGAATTTTGACGAGCTTTCGAACGGTGTTTTCGGTTTTGTCTACGTCTCATAGGAGCCGAGTTAGAGGGGGGCGTCGAAACGCCCCCCCCCCGTGACGGCGAAGGTGGCGCCGAGCACCGGCACGGCGCGGGTTAACATAAGGGAGTCTCGGTCCCCGACTGACACCAAGACCATATCTGTACAGGAAATACGACTGACGATTCATCAACTTTCCACATCATATATATATACATATTGCACATATTGGCATATATGAAAATAGGTTGTGTAGAAACGCGTATACAAAATGAAGCAAAAATTACTGGTATACGCATTAAACAAAAATTGTTCCGCCCGCTGGCGAAAAATTTGTTCCGCGAACTTAGATCGTGGAACCACTTTTCTGACACTGATGTGAAGTATTAACACGCGCACCGACTTGGGGGCGGATATCCGTCCCCTGAGGTTTTCGTAAATATTGAAAAACGTCGACACGCAGCGCCGCCAAACTTGGCGTAACTCTTTGGGGAACAATCACCCAAATTGTGTGCCATTTTTTATCTCGAGTCATCTCAGGTCAGGTCAACAAGTCACGTTAAGTGATCCCACCTCCAAGGAAGTTTTTGAAAGTTTGTGATCGTGCCAAAGTGATCGACCGAGCGGTTTGAAACTCACAGGATTAATTTAGGCCATAGCCCATAAGTAATATTACAATTATACAATTATATATACATTTCGTATATCTCAAATGTGTAATATCGGTGACCGAAGGTCAATTCGATTCGATAAACTTCCATTATAAGTAAATGGAGAAAATGAAAACACGTAGAAATCCACAGAAAACGCTTAAATTTGACCAGTTTTCACGAGGTGCCTACACCATTCTTGTGCCAAATGCAAAGATCCAAGTCACATTTTTGTTATGTGACCTCTACGAGGTCATCTCAGGTGACCCAAGAGGTTACGTGTTTGTGTAATAAATAACTCTTTGTCAAATGTAATGGAGTTATCAACATTGTGTTTCGCTCGTCGAGACACGTTGATTGATGTACAATTTGTACTTGATCTGCCTTGACCTGAGCACAGGACAGGTCAATTTTCGAATATGACCTAACTAGGTCATGATCATCCGATATACCATTCGATGTGTCTCGACAGAAAAACACAATGGTGAAAACTGTAAGCATCACTCCATCATGCGTATCTCAAAGGTGATTCCCTAAAACAATTCTGCTATTTTGAGAATGTTTCACGTTCGATGGCCTTCCCTGAGCTAGCTATTGACCGGAGATCAAATCTGGTGAAGCCTGAGTGACAACAAATTAAATTATCTTTCGCACTGGCGGATCCAGCCTCTCTCCGCGGGGGCATCTTTTTGTGGTAAAAAGGTACCCCCCATTTTCCCCGCAGATTTGGGCCGGTCGCCTTACTTTGGTATTCGAGCTAAGAAATTCACTTTTAAAATTAAAAAAAATGGATTTCGTTTGTTTTTTCTCCGAATTTTTTTTCTTCCTATTTTGGACTGTCAAAAACACAAAATTTCGAATATTCGAGATAACCATTTTGAAGACAATGTCATTTACTTTCTTTTAACGTTTTTATTTGCAATTTGCTTCAAAACTCTATTTTCTACGATTGTTCAAACATTTATAGTTTTTCCGCCAAAAATGGCATGACATGGCGTCATTAAAACGTGATTATTTCCCACAATACTGCATCAATTTAATTGAACTTTGAGTGAGAAGGCGTATAATTGATGCAGCATAAGGTACTTAAAGTTTGACGTTGATATCTATCATAGTTTTTAAATTATTGAGAAAATCCGGGAGGGCGCTGATTCTGCCCCCCCCCCAACTAGCCCCCCCCCCCCCCCCCAGCGGGGCGCGGGTAAGTGTCACCGGGGCTGCTTGAATTGCATCAGGTGCGCTGTTTTGTCTATCATTGAAAGAAAGGGATACATACAAACTTCAAATTCAATCACTCGAGAGAAGAAAAAACTTCCGTTTTCATGAAGTTTTCTCCTAACATCATTGTTTTTCACGTTCAGTGCAGGGAACGTGCGGGGGGGGGGGCATACTGGTATTAAATGCCCCTCTCAGATTCCTGTGGAAGGTGGGGGAGGGGGTATTTATCCCTGATGCCCCCCTGGATCCGCCAGTGCTAGCAATTACCGCCAAGGAGAGCCTCCGCCAGACACTTACCTAATGGAATTCATTTTCCCATTTTCCAAATTTGTATAAGCTATTGCGAAAGTTGTATCATGCCGCGAAGCGGAGTGAAATTTTTCGGATTTTGACTGTGGATAGCTGGATTTTGACTGCTGCAAAGACGATTTTACGATAATTTGGGAACACGCGGGGGGGGGGGGGGGAGAGGGATACTTGTATTGAATGCCCCCCTCCCATATTCCTGCGGGGGGGGGGGGATTTGCCCCTGATGCCCCCCCCCCTGGATTCGCCAGTAATCTTTCGGATGTTTTTTTTTTCGCGCGTCGCTACCTCTTTTTGTTCTCGAGATATAGACGGGGTTTGGCAAGGACACCCATTTATGGCCTAAATTTTACCTTTGGTGACCTCTGGTGATCTCAATGACCTACATGACCTGACCTAATATAATGACTTAGTACTTTCATTGGACCTTGTTTGTTTCGAGCTATCTAACTTGTTTCTGTTTGTCGCTATACGTTGCATGACTTTTGAAATCTTGTAGGGGCGGTTATCCACCCCCCCCGTCGGTTCGACCCTGGTGGTCTGTGCGTGGTTTAACCATTTTAGATGCACGCACAAGGCACCTTGAAGGTCCCAGCAGCAACACAATCAATAGGAGGCAACACGGAACGTCTGGCCTTCAACATTTTACGTTGTCCCGATTGCTCACGTTTGTGACATTACATTGGAAACACATAAATTCGAGGTAATTCACAGTCACTAATGTGTAGACTATGGAGTGTGGAGGCGCTTTACGCGAAACTATCCGTCGTTTGGAAAGACAAAACGAGTTTGGAAAGACAACTTCAGAAAATAGCAAAGTATAAAACTTCCGTTAAAAATGTTAAGCGCTGACGGGATTTTCAAGTAGCTTGTCTTAGTTTATGGCCACTGGCAGATTCCGCAGGGGGGGGGGGGGGGGGAGCTGACATGCCCCAAACCGCCCAAATTCGCCCAAAATTTGACATATTTTCTGATTTAAAAAGACAAATTAACCCGCGTCCCGCCGCGCTGGAGTATTCGGTCGAACACGCTGGGGGGGGGGGAGATTCTGCCCCCTCGTTATATTCCGAACCCAATAACCGCAGCGAGACGCGCAAGGCCGTAATCGAAAGCTCTCAATCAGCCGCATCTAACGCTTCCGAGACATTTTCAAAATAAGGTCACATCTCAGGACACGGCCAGGTCAAAAGTCAAAATTTAGGTATTTCAGTTTTTAGCTGATACTTTCCATAGCCTTAGATTGAGACCCCTGTACCCCCTGGCTGCGCCCCTGTGTGCTATGCGAGGCAAGCGTAGCGCAGATTTGATGGGTGTCGCCTTCCACGACTCCGACTCCAGGCGCGCGGTGTCAGCGGGCCTCAGGTATCACAGACAGTGCACAGCCATATAGCATAGCCGGTGACACTACAGCACGCCAGAGTCTGCCTTGTCTGCCGCCGGCAGGTGCGAGTTCAACATGCCGGCTGGCGTGACCCCAAAGAAACTCCCTCTATACCGCCGCGCAGTCGCGCGTTCACGTGATATCGGCGCCTTGCAGCTGCGAGCGAAAAGCGGCACTCCCAGGTGCTCTGTCTCAGTGGCGCACGCGGGGGGGGGGGGGGGGGAAGGGGTCAGCTGACTCCCTCGAAATTTTTGAGGGGACCCGCATCAAAAGGACCCGCATATATCTGGTCCATACCTGGCAGGGGCCCGGTCTGTAAGGCCTGATCGAGGCAGGGGCCCGGTGCTGGCAAAGGCGTGATATGGGTCCCGGACACAACAGGGCCCGCTCCTTGCAAATTATTTGATACGGGCCCCTTCCTGATAGGGGCCCGTTCCTGGTAGGGGTCCGATCGAGGCAGGGGCCCGGTGCTGGAAGATGCGTGATATGGGGCCCGTTCAGGACGAGTGCCCAGTCAGGACCAGGGCCCGGTCACAACAGGGCCCGTTCCTTGCATATTCTTGATACGGGCCCGTTTCTGGTAGGGGCCCGGTCTTGGTCAGGCCCAATCGAGGCAGGGGCCCGGTGCTGGCAAAGGCGTGGCATGGGGCCCTGTCAGGACGAGGGCCCGGTCACAACAGGGCCCGGTCCTTGCATATTCTTGATCCGGGCTCCTTTCTGGTAGGGGCCCGGTCTTGGTCAGGTCCGATCGAGGCATGAGGGGTCCGGTGCTGGCAAAGGCGTGATGCGGGGCCCGGTCAGGACGAGGGCCCGGTCACAACAGAGCTCGCTCCTTGCATTTTTGTTTTGTATACGGGCCCGTTGCTGGTAGGGGCCCGTTCCTGGTAGAGGCCCCGGTGCTGGCAGAGGCGTGATATGGGGCCCGGTCAGGTCTAGTCTCTGGCAAAACTAGTGGCTAGAGCAAACATGAAGTAAATGTGTCCCTTTACAACTGAGAAATATGCGTTTTTGTTTTTTACCCATAGGGTTACATTGAAAAGGTCACGATTATAACTTGACCTTAGGCAGGAGCGGATCCAGGGGGGGGGGGCAAAGGGGCCATGACCCCCAAAGGTCCTGCAACTATGATTTGACCCCCCCTCCCAAACGGTCGGACGTACAGTTGTAAAAATTGCCTTTGCAGTAGTCAAAATCCAGCTATCCACAGTTACAAACTTGAAACTTTCGCGCCGCTTCGCGGCATGACACAAAATACGCAATTGTTTATACAAATTTGGAAAATGGGAAAATGAATTCATTAAGTGTCTGGCAGTCTCTCCTTGGGGCTTGGTGGTACCTAATTGCTGGCCCCAGGGCCCACTCCCTTCATACAATATTAACTTTCAAGCGGGCTACATGTTTAGCTAGTCTGCCGAGTTCCGAAAATGTCGACGCAAACGCAAGGACGTGGACATCGGCACCCGGAAGCTGCTCCAGCGGTGCCCAACTTGCTGGACCGAAGAGCTAATAGTGGGACCAGGCCAGGACCATCTCCCCAAACCATCTCGCCCCAGGCTCCTCCAGATCCACAGGGACCATTTATGTGCGGAAAAGTCGTTCTGCCTCTTGCTGCTTTCAAACCATTTGCAAGTTGTTACCAGTTGTTTGTTCCAGTGCGGTACATATGTATACAGTTATTATTATCATATGTACTATTGAGCGCTGACTACCACCGGTCATCGTGATTTACTATCCGAAGAAAATGTATATTAAAAACTACCTTAATTTAAATATTTGTCATCATACCGAGATGTGCAACCAGGAATAGGGCTACCTGAGTATGGTTCCAATATCAAAATTTCGTTTTCCACGACCTAAAATTAAAATTTTAACGCCGTTTCGCGGCGTCACATCAGTGGCCATCGTCATAAAGAAGCCATCACCATCGTCTTCGGTTCGTTGTAACGGTGAATTGAATGAATATTATATTTAGCTTCTTATTCTCTACAAGTGCACCACCTATGTTTCTGGGTTTTATCAGGCAAACCCGTAGAATTTTCGCGGCACTAAATATCAAGTACCTACTATAACATAAAAGTCCACATTAAAAATGCTGCAAAGGCTTAAATACACACATACAAAATGGGGTACATTTTTTTCGTCATTTCAGCCAACCCCCACACTCAAAAATTATCGGCGACGCCCCTGGGTACACCTGACAATTGACATAGTTTTTCTCAGTGTAAGGCAATGTCGGAACAATACAAACGGTAAGCTGACATCTTTCCTTTTTCGATATCCCAAAAGGTCGAAAATCTTAAAAAAATAAAACAAAGAAATATTTAGAAATCGTGTGGTTGCAAAATAAAGTGGTCCAAATCCGGGAAGAAATTCGAAATTGGGGTTAGGTAAGGTACACTAAAAACGCCCCCCCAGCAAAAAAAACGGGCAGCTGGATCCGCTCTTGACCTTAATTCACCGATATAGAAAATCCGAGATATTGTAGTCCCTAATAACCCCATGACGTGCCATGAGTTTCATGTCGCTCGATTAACCACTGTGCCGGGTGTGCTACCTAGAAGTTGTTTGGTGGTCATGTCATTTGACCTGACTTGGTGACCTGACCTGACCTGACCGGGACCCAACGTTTTTTTTCTTCAAAATGTGGCTTAGCTATTCATTTCAAGTTGCTGAAAGTTTCAAGTCGATATCTCCATGCGTTTTCTGATTATGGCGGTAAAATCAAGGAAGGTGGGGGTGAAAAAACGCCCCCTCCTCCGAGCGCCTCCAGGGTTAATTCCTAATCCGTTTGCGAACGTAGCTTAGCGTAGCTTATACAGGACTTTGACGTCCAAAGGCTGGGACTTTTAACCCTCGCCCGGGTAGGGCAAAATCACTACGTGTTCGGGTAGGGGGGGGGGGGGGGGGTACGACCCCCTTTAGCGTTTCGACCCTAATTGAGCTAGAGCTTCGATTCAAATACGAACGTGTTGCTTGTGCCGAGAGGAAGCCGTTGATACCCAATGTTAAGGTCTTGGGTTATTCGGTAACCTCTGAGGTCATGTCAATGACCCAATGTCATACAAATTGAAAATGCGTATACATTGAATTTTATCGAGGTAGAATCGTGAATGAGCATATCATAATGCTTAATGGGTGCCGAATTCGCAATCAGCGTCACAAAATGTCCTAAAAACTGCAAAATTCCAAAAAGGTCATGTCAGGTCATCTGAGTCAGTGACCTCGGTTGACCTGTGGAAGCGCATGACCCCAGTGGAACATATAATTATGTAAAATGGATCTCAAATTTGAAATCAGCGTCACAAAATGTCCTAGAAACCGCCAGAAGTCAAAAAAGTCATCTGAGGTCATCGGAGGTCAATGGCCTCAGTTGATCTCTGAAAAGGTCAATCGAGGTCACAATCTCAGTGGAAACCACAACTGTCACCTGGAAACACCTGTGCATATGCTCCTGAACAACACGCATTCGAAAACTGCAGAAGTTACAAGCATCGATACTGCGGGACGCCAGTTGCGCCTGACATGACCTTGAGAAACCGGTCATAGGTCACGGGTCATGTGGGTTAGAACTTCAAAATGTTCAGAGTATGTGGGATTTTTTCTTCTTCAAAAGTAAGGTACTGAAAGTTGCATCGAAATGGGTTGGAAACTACGCGAGTTATTCCAGAAAAACCGAGGGGGGTGGCATCCACCCCCCTACCCGGGCGAGGGTTAAACCTTTAGAGGACATGAATCTGGGAGGCCAGAAAGGAAAAAAAGCACCATAATTTGGCCCAATTTTTAAAATTCACTCAATTTTCTAAGAGATGATTCATTAATGCCTAGAGAATATAAAGTCCCGTGTTAACTCGGTTTCTATCTACACTACAATTTGCGCATAAGTATCTCAAATATCTATGGGCGTAGCCAAATAATATTGTAACGCTCAACCTTACTGATGAAATAAAATGCTTCGCTATTTGGCACATGTTACGTTTCATCGTCAATACTAGAGATGTACGTAAGGACCGATTATTTTGAGTATCCAAGCTCACCAAGACAATTGGTATCTCTCGAAAAATAAACCTCTAGTTATTACGACGTTTGAAATATTTGACGCGATCTGTTCCCCGTGCTTCTCTCATTTTGACCAAACTCCAGAAAGCCTGTGCGTAGCTTCCAGACAGGTATGCAGCAACTGGTTGACACCAGACCCTGGATCTGTTGGTCATGCCTTCCCAAGTCATGTGCGAGACCGTCTCCACATTTGTTGCGATGCTGTATGTTGTAAAAATCAGCCATGTATCGCGCCAACTGATCACACATGCCTGCTACGAAAATACCGTATCGGTTCACCGGTCACCACTACTGCGTGTTGTCATTGACCTCATTTCGTCAACTCTCGACAGTTGTTCCGCACATCAGTAGCACACGCACCTAAAATTCGCACATCAGTAGCACACGCACCTAAAATTCGCACATCAGTAGCATACGCAGTCACCTTGCACGCCATTGACAAGACAATTACTGTGTCTCAGATCCCATGCAGTAGAGGGCCCGCTCAAAAACAAGTGACCGAAATCCGCGAAGTTTTCTAAAAAAACACGGGTGGGGGCCCGCACACTCTTAGGGCTCTGACCCCCTTCCAAATGGAATCCTGCGTGCGCCACTGCTCTGTCTCCTCCCTGTACGACAATGCCTGTCCGCATAAGTGCCACTCAGGCAGCTGGGCCAAGAGTCCGGCTTCGAAAATGAAACAATGACTTTTGGTCATGCTTGGGTTCGAGTGTACAAATTCTAGCCTGCAACTCATTGAGAAGTTGGTAACAATGTCCTAGCATTTTTTTGTGTGTGCAAATCACGTGTACTGCAGGACATCACGAGTAGATCATCCGCGTAGGCAACTACCGGGACGTGATGGCCATAGACCAGCGGACCTACGCCGCTGTCATCGAGCTGCTGAATTAGCGGCAACAAGAACATGTTGGTTAAAGGGATATTGCCACTTCGCGGGCCAATATGGAGTTTTTGGTTTGTATCGGTAGATTAAGCCTGTCCGATTTCACCTGCAGAATTTGGTTCCCGAAACTTCCCCCCATTAGATAACAAAACACATTCGTACCGCTCATGATTGGCACACATTCGTAAAATTGGAGTCGCCTCATCACTATTTAGAATAACTTCTTTCTGGACTATGATTTTCTTTTTAATATTGCAAACTCAACATCACCATTCCGTCAGTGCACTTTAACATTAAAAAGCGTATGCAGTTAATTATATTTTAAACAACCTTAGCCTCTTTCATAATACATCAAGAATGGCTATGGCTCGACTTTGGGGCCGTAGGAGATTTGTGACCAATATCTTATAACACAGACAGACTTCTCAAGGTCAAGTCTCTGCGAATTCGTATGCTTCGGCTTTGGGTGGGCTGCTATTTGTGGCGGGCAAACTGGATGAGAGCGGCCATCATGAATCTAGTACTGAGCAAAGCTGGGATTAACGTTGAATCTAGTACTGAGCAAAGCTGGGACTAACGTTGAATCTAGTACTGAGCAAAGCTGGGACTAACGTTGAATCTAGTACTGAGCAAAGCTGGGACTAACGTTGAATCTATAGTACTGAGCAAAGCTGGGACTAACGTTGAATCTAGTACTGAGCAAAGCTGGGACTAACGTTGAATCTATAGTACTGAGCAAAGCTGGGATTAACGTTGAATCTATAGTACTGAGCAAAGCTGGGATTAACGTTGAATCTATAGTACTGAGCAAAGCTGGGACTAACGTTGAATCTATAGTACTGAGCAAAGCTGGGATTAACGTTGAATCTATAGTACTGAGCAAAGCTGGGGCTAACGTTGAATCTAGTACTGAGCAAAGCTGGGACTAACGTTGAATCTAGTACTGAGCAAAGCTGGGACTAACGTTGAATCTAGTACTGAGCAAAGCTGGGACTAACGTTGAATCTATAGTACTGAGCAAAGCTGGGACTAACGTTGAATCTAGTACTGAGCAAAGCTGGGACTAACGTTGAATCTATAGTACTGAGCAAAGCTAGAACCAACGTTTTGGAATCAAAACACTAAATGTTTTGCCGATACACTGCTTTAGGTGCTGCAGGAGCAAGTTTGAGCTTGAGCATACATGAATGTTGATCCCACCATTCATTTAAGTTGTTTTTAGAAATCCTCTGGAGGTGGCAATATCCCTTTAACCCGCGCCCCGCTGGGGTCTCCAGCCGAACGTGCCCCGCTGGGGGGAGGGGATTCTGCCCCCTCGTTATCTTCCGAACCAATAACTGCAGCGAGACGCACAAGGCGGCAATCGAAATCTCTCAATAAGGCACATCTACAGCATACGTGAAATTGTAAAAAAGATCACATTTCAGGTCACGGTCAGGTCAAATGTCAAAATTGAGGTATTTGGGTTTTGGGGCCATACTTTCCATCCAAAGCCTTAGATTGCGACTATTATCGCACAAAGTGCTCTCAAAGGTATAATGCATTTCCCGCATAACCAAAAGTGAAATTGTAAGCAAAGGTCAAGGTCAGGTCAGTTCACAAAAGGTCACAAGTCTACGAAAGTCATGCGACACATGTTGTATGGATTATTTTACACGTATAATTCGATAGTAGCAGCTATTTTCACAACCTGACCCCATATAATGTCCCTCAGGTCAAGGTCAGGTCACAATAGGGAACAATTTTGAAATGGATTAATCTAAATACAAAACGGTATGTTTCGAGGACAACTTTATATCAGAAATACAGCGGTGGCATTTATTTGTCTATAGCTGGTCAATAAAAGCAAAACAAACGTAACTTAAAAAAATGACGTCATGAGTTACTTATACTTAGGGAGCCATAAGTCAGTCAAAAATAAAGATATTGCTTTTAAATTTGGCTTGGGTATCGTCCATACTTGGTTCTCAAATACATCTTCCTATTTTTTAAATATCTTCAAAACAAGTGATTTTGTGGAAATTCTTCCGATTTTTTTTTGTAAAACAAACAAAATTTTGCAAATCCGAGATAGCCATTTGGAATAGAATGTCATTTCCTTTCTTTTGAAGTTTTTATTTGCAATTATAAATCCGGGAGGGGGAAGCTCCCCCCCAGCGGGGCGCGGGTTAAACACGGCGATAATAACGCCCCCTGTTTAACCCTTCGACGTACGCCGAAGGCGTCCGACAGCGCCCCTCCAAAACGGATCTACTCTCACTCACTAACTCACAAGCTCATCTACTCACAAACTCACGGAAGATTTACTGAAGTACAAACTGCTGAATTCTCTGCGCAGGACCAAATCATCTGCATTCACTTAGCTTCTCCTAAGTCGCCGCGTTTTTTTTTTTTTTTTTTTTTTTCTATGCCGCCACCCATTAACAGGTGACCAGGAGTGCCCCCGCCCTCGATCCCATCGACGCACATCACCTTACTTTAACACCAGAGAACAAAAGAGAAAATGTCGCGGCACTCCCAGCTAGGAAATGGAAGAAGAAATAAAAAAGCAAATGAAGAGAGGAAGGCTAAGTGGTCAGTGGTAATGTGGTTAAAAATAAGAAGGCAGAAAGTAGTCGTTGCTGAAATCAACAAGTGACTGCCCCCCAACTACGCCCCTGGGAATCATACATTCTGACATTCGCACATACGTAACCGAGTTAGTAAGGATTGTAAGTGTGTGCCCCACTGCCTGCTGGCCCCATCACGTTGCCATCAAGAAAGGTTTGCCAGACAGTGAGGCAGGATACAATTTCATTCATACAAAGGTTGGGGAAGGCAGATCTTGGTCTAGGCAAGCAGAAGGTCCATGCTGGAACCCGGTGAGCCCCCCAGCTAAGCAAAGCTTGTTGCTGTTCGATCTCACCCAGGTTCCAGCGTCGGTTAGTCGGGGTGGCTTTCGCGCATGATATAATTAATTGATCTATAAGTTGAAACATGATCTAATTAATTCATATTTCAAGAAAGCAGAAAAGAAATAGAGGTACTATATTGCTCAACACCAATATAAATCTCTATCTCTGATTTACTATGTTTTATTTCAAATTATGCACGTTTATGCATGCTTATGTTGTTTGTTTATATACTGTTACTTAGTTCTGAAAATTTGTATTATTGTTTATTTATAATGTTACATACATTACAAATTGCATAACTTCATTCTTCTGCAACTTAGAAGTTAGAAGATGACTTTACAAATAGTTAACATTTAGCACTGCTATGGCTATTATTGTATTTAGGCTCATTTACATAAATGAGCAAACTACAAGGAATTTTTTTCTAGGCTTGTGAGGCAAGCAGGGAAGGGTTATTCATATTCACTGATCATGTGATTTTTAGTGATTTCTTTTATTTGTTTTTTAGTAGATGGTATTGAGTTTATGTGGGGGAATCTGGGGGCAACAATTGAATTCCATAAACGTGGTCCTATCCATGCTATGGTACGTGTCCGGTATAATTTTCGAGTGAATATTTCTTCAAAATGTCGTGCTACTCTTGAAGCTCTGTGATTGGTCTGAGTGAATTCGAAAAGTGAGGCTATGACTGGTGGGGCACTTCCAGATGCAACATTATAAAGCACGACTATAGCTTGCTGTCTGGCAATGTCCTTTACTTTAAGAATTTTGAGCTTTACATATATTGGGTTTGTGTGGGCTAGTCTTGCTTGATTATCAACAATCCTGACTATCTTTTTCTGTAGGATAAGCAATTTGTTAAGAAGTGATTTCGGTGCATTTCCCCATAACAGACAGCAGTAATTAAGATAAGGCAGAACTAATGCATTATACAACAGAAATCGGTGTTTCTGACCCAGGAAATATCTAGAGCGACTTATAATCCCTATATTACGACTTATTATACTTGAAATATGCATAATGTGACTCTCCCACTTGAGTTCTTCGTCTATATATACACCAAGATACCTCACAGTTTCTGTATGTCCTATATTTATACCATTTAATATTACATTGATGTCAACATTTATTTTAGATTTATTGTATATTTGATAGAATGTTTTATTGTTGTTTAAGGACAGCTTGTTTGCTTGCAGCCATTTGTATACCTTTGGTAGTTCTGCATCTAAGTTATTTTGCAATTCAGAATTGGAATCAGCCTCAAATAAAAGGGCTGTATCATCAGCATAAAGTAATGATGTAAACTTTGACGAAATCCTGGGAAAATCATTTATGTATAAGATGAACAGAAGTGGGCCCAGAATAGAGCCCTGGGGGACCCCAATACTTACTTGACTCAGGCTTGACTGGACTTTTTTATACTCTACACATTGATATCTATTTGATAAGTATGAGTCTATGATTGTCAGGAATGTATCTGTGATACCATATGAGTGAAGTTTAAGCAATAATATTCTGTGATCAACAGTATCAAATGCCTTTTTTAAGTCCAGGTAGATACCACAGTTCATTTTGTTTGATTCAAACCCCCTGATTACTTTATCTTGCAATATGAGCAAGGGCATGTATGTTGAGTATCCCTTCCTAAATCCAAATTGGTTGGGACAAATTATGCTATTGTTGGAGACATGTTCCATGACGCGGACATGGATCACTTTCTCTAGAATTTTTGATATATATGGAAGGATACTGATTGGTCTATAATTGTTCATTTGTGTTCTATCACCTGATTTATAAATAGGTTTTATGACAGCAATTTTGAGTCTGCTTGGAAATTTCCCCTGGTCAAGACATATATTTATAAAGTGGACAAGCTTGTCTATGATTGCCATAAATGTTAACTTAAAGATTCTTGCATTAATTGTATCCACTCCATGTCCCACATTTTTCATGTTCTTAATTATAGATATAAGTTCATCATTATTAGTATGTTGCAAATGATTTGTTGTGTCTTTGCAAGGGTCTCCAAGGAACTCAAGAGCCTCCTCAGGACACCCTTTCATGTTTTGTTGCAGGGTTTTCCCAACTGAGCTGAAGAAGGCATTAAATTCCTCTGCAATTTCTAAATTATCCTCAACATGTTTGTCTTCATTGTTTTTAAAGTAATTTGGAAATGTATTCTGATATGATTTTCCAGTAGTATGAGTGATGAGAATTTTCCACATTTTTTTGGCATCATCCTTATTCTCCTCAAGCTCATCCTGTATATATTTGCACTTAGCACCCCGGATCAAGGTGTTTAGGATATTTCTGTATTTAACATATTTGTTTATATTTTCTTGTGTGGGGTTCTTTTGTTTTACATTAAAGAGTTTGCATCTGTTGTCTATAGATGCCAGGATAGATGGTGATATCCAGGGTTTTATTGGAGTATTTTTACGATTTGGGCTATATTTGAAGCTGAATTTATCTATACCACTTGTATATGCATTGATGATGATTTCACCAGCAGTTTCAGGATCAGTGATGGCTTCAAAGCTTTCCAATGATTTCTTTATATGTTCAGTTAAATTTGGTATTTTGTGATAATCAAATTGACATTGAATTTCCCTCTTGTTTCCTTTTGGACTGACTGCAAAGTCTAGTGTAGTAAATATTGGGAAATGGTCACCTGTATCATCAAGTATTATTCCAGATTTGTTAACAAGGGTTAAGTTATTGCAAAAGATGTTATCAATGAGTGAGTAACAAGTGTTCTGTATCCTTGTGGATTTAGAAACTAATGGAAGAAAACTTGATGATGCTAATAAATTGAAAAAATCCAATGCTGCACCCCCTTTGGAAATACTCAAGAGATCAAGATTGAAATCTCCACAGATGAAGGCAATTTTATTCCTTATTTGAATAATATCTATGGCATTCCCTAGTTCTTCAATGAAACTGTTATTACTAAAGTTAGGGGGTTTATATATTTGGCACACTAGGATAGATAAATTGTTTCTTAACTGACATTCAATAAGTAGTGATTCTGTACACCTGAACACTTTGGGCAATTGTTGTGTTTCTCTGACAACATCATTATTCACATAAATTGCAACCCCACCCCCAGTACCATCGGTTCTGCTATCAAAATAGCAAGAGTAACCATTTATGTGTCTTTTCTTTTCCATTTCTTTGCATAGCCATGTCTCTGAGACACATATTATTGACCATCTAACTTTAGTTCTAAACAAAAGCACTTCAAATTCAGCAAATTTATCATCTGAAAGCAAGGACCTGGCATTTATATGGATGATGGTAAACTTGCCAGGGTATGAAGCAGCTGAGGTATCTGATACAGTACCAGGGACAGGGAGGCAATAGTATTTACAGTTAGTTCGAATATTCTCAAATGAATTATATGTATGGGTATGACTTACATCAGTGGGACCTATGACTGAAAAAGGGCAAAATATATGTTGGTCAAGGGATGGTGGATGGTATATACTTTCTGAAAGAATCATACTCACACCAATTGAAAGTGACGCAGTGTACGCTAGTCGATGGGGAAGCCCAGGAAATGAAACACTTCAATATGGAAGCATTTAATAGATTTGGTAGCATGTTAGAGTTGATACGTTGGCTAGTTCCACTGACACCATTACCAAGTTAGGCACACATACAGCGCAGTGGAGCCAACTCGGGCTCCTGCCGCCATCGCAAGCCGGTTTGTGTTTGGCTTTCGACAAATTGCAAAATTGCCATTTGATGTTTGCTGACACTAAAACTGCCGTACAACTGTCGTTAGGAGTCCAAATCAGCAAATAGTTCGGGTCGCTTCTTTGATAGCTAGCATACAGGCTTAGTGTCGATTCTCCGCACTTCCGCGAAGGCAGTACATTGTGTTGTTAATGTAACGACTGCTGAACAAGTAGACACGCTGTACGACCGTCACGCTGTTTAAACACAGTGTAACGTAACTTCCATTTGTTCATAATTAAAAACATACAAAACATGTTTTATATAAATACATAACTTCTAAGTTCGATCGATTGATAACGATCTTCTACATCAAAATCGGAATCAAGTCCCCATTTGCCAGCAGAGAATGTGACTGTCCTGTGACTGTGACCGTTGCCTGTGCCCGTGAACGGGCACGGTCACCGTCCGTTCAAGGTCACAGGGTTGGCATGCGTGTCTTGGCCACTGGCACCCCCCGCCCCAGGTGCGTACATCAAACACACCCATTAAGTAATGCATATCTCCCGCCGGCACGTATCAACGGTCTGCACGCGAGTTCGGTACACCCATGGGCTGTCAAGCATTCGAACTACTTAACTGCTGAGTAAAACGAGTGGCGTAATTATTTGACAAGCCATTTATAAAGCAATAACAAGCCAAATTAAATTGGTTTCATAGCGAGCTTAGTACTTTCACGCACTCGTTCCCTCGCACACATTAGGACTTAGCGGAGCAGGTCCGTGTCATTAAGTGAAAGGTACTTGTCCAGCCCAGGACGGCCATAAGTCTCTGTTCCGAAAGCCAGAGCTCGTAGCCCGAAACAACAGCCTACTAAGCTGATTGTCTTTAATTATTTATTGCAAAGTTATCTTATTCAGATATCAAAGTTAGCTATTCTTATTTTTCCAAGTACGTACAGATTCAAGGGATCAGTTACCTCGAAAGATTAGAAACACCTTACAAATATAAAGCGAAAAACTTTAAAATTATGTTGTCATGTGTTGGCTCCGATTAGCTCAGCCCGCGGGCTCAGCTAAGGCCAGCTGTCGGCGGCTTACCATTCGATGAGACACGTGATGGCGGCCAGAGAGGCGCTCTCCACGGCCAGGTGTAGCGGCGTCTGACCCTCGCTGTCGGTGGCGTTCAGGTCTGTCGGCCGCGGCAGACGGCACGTGTCAGAGCGGGGTGCCGCCGGGTCAAAACAACACTCACCGGCCGCCACACGCCAACCCGGCCCGTCCGCGCACGCTGCTGTTAGCCGAGCTGTCAGCTGCATGGCAGGGAAAGGGCACCGCCGCGCTGGTGGTAAATACCCATTTAATTTATATACATATATATATATATATATATATATATATATATATATATATATATATATATATATATATATATATATATATATAAATATAAAATTTACAAACAAAATACATTGGCTTATTAAAACAACGCCCCATGTGGTCTTTTCTTCTACAGCCAGAGACATTTTGATAAATTTCAAATCTGGGTTTATGTAGATGGCTTATTATTGGAGCTGAAGGGAAGGTAATCGTGTAAGACAATAATGAACAACTAGAAGTACGCCTTTATCAATAATTGCATACCACGGTCGACGGCACTGCATTGAAGATAGTCAGACGATCTCTAACTTGGACAAACGTAAATATTATCATCCAAGTGTTCAACTAACTTGAAACCGGAGTGTTCATCCCTAACATCAATCATTCATGCATTCATCATCATCATTCATCCCTAACATCCCTAAGTTCATACCTAACACTAGCGTATCCAGCTCATAACACTAGCGTATCCAGCTCTATGGTACACATAGCTGACAAGAGCGCAATAGACCGATAGCCGATGACCGATGCATGCCGACGCTGTAACTGCATCCTGCATGTGGAAGCACTTGTCTCTCACCTCCGTCCACGGAGGAGATATATTTGATGATCTCTGTCCGGTTGTTGTCGGCGGCGTAGTGCGCGGGTCCGCGAGCTTGCTGGGCGTCACGAAACTCGAGCCTCTTCGGGTCATCCTGGTGTAGCTCTCTGAACGCCTTGAGGTTCCCCGAGCCGGCACACTGCGGCACATAGCGGTCCCAGATGAAGCAGCCAGTCAAGTGTCAACAGCCAGTTCAAGGCAGGTACATAAAAGCAAATCACACGATGTCCTGAAGTTAGCGTTGTAATTCAGGCGAGTAAAAATAAAACCTTCGTTTTAGTTAATTAGGTACTACTCGTATTGTCCCTCAAAATATTGTATTCCTCCAAGACTGTCCAAAGGCCCCCATAAGCCAGAAACATCTCACAAAACCTACAAACCAAAATATGACCGTCATTATAAGTCTGATACAATATGATTGCACGGAGTCAGTCAAACTAATGTCTGGTAAATATCACCCACATATTGATTGTTTATGCCAAAACAGTGGAGGGGCTGGTCCAGCTGGGAATAAGTCGCATTAGCGACAGACATACAGATGGCTCATCAGTCAAAACAACGCGCCTATCCATCAGCATTATTGGAGAGGTAACCAATGGCACACAGCCGACCGACCCAGACACACAGAGGCAGTGGCGTCGCCACGGTTTCAAAACTTGTACGGACACAACATGACATCGAACCTTTAGAGCAAGGAGGGGGGGGGGGGGGGGGGGAGGGGAGGTTAAAACGTGATCTTTTTCAGGGGTGTCAATACGGTGTTTAAAGGAAACCAGTCACTTTCATAATGGGATTGTTAGCGCTGAGATAGCAGTTTTGAAGGCCATGTCGATAAATCAATTACTGCATACTCTGGTTGTAAGGCAGCTGAATATATTAGATGTTTTGTCCTGTCATTCAGCGTTTTGTCAAAAAACGTAGCGCTGTGTCGAGAAGCTTCATATGTAAGCAGGTGACAAAAGCAGCGTTACTGGACCAGCGAGCGAACCCTTCGCCACTGACAAAATTATCCTAGTTGTGTAAGCAATGATGAGATAATCATTAAATTTGTACTTACTAATATTATAAATAATTATTTTAACCAGGTTCACAGCTTATTACAGCTCGCTTCTATTCTTCTTTCGAAGCACACAATGTAGTGGATTAAGCACCATATCCTCCTGCGACCAAAGCGCTAACTGGAACTTTCACCCTGTTCCGAGGGATATGGGGGGCCGGGTCGAATTTTCAGAGGCCCGCCGAGGGATTTGAACCCCGGTCCCCGGCACTGAAAGCAAATGTCTTATCACTGTGCCAGATTGCTCCCCCGAAGCACACAATATCATAACAACATGCGCCATTTTCGAATTTTGCGCCACTTTCGCAATCTATACTGAAAATGCGTGTCTATGTTATCGAAATATATTTCTTTCGAAAAGAAGAAGTTTGTTTTGGGTATATCTGGATAATTTAGCCAAATATTAAAAAGAAGAAGAAAAAAACACGAACAGTGGGGCGGCCATGGCCTCCCGGCCCACTTGTTCCTACGCTTGTGATATTTTCGCTCAGGTCAATATTAAGGTCACCAGACCTTCCAAGTTAGGACTTCGCTCCAGAAACACCCCAAATATCTCGGGAACTATGCTAGCTTGGAACAAACGGAAAAGCGCAATCGGACGCTCTTGCAAAATGCTATCGCTTAGATGTCTTCAAATTTTACATAAGGTCAATAGCTTAGGCTCCATAGGTAACCAAAGGTCATGTTGGCATTTTCCCCAAAAAGTTGTTCGTGCATAACTTTTTACATAATAAAGACAAGGCAATAATTTTAACGCCATCATGTTTGCCTCGTACAGACGATCCGAACCATACCGGATCGGACCAAGTTCAAAATATGACCAGGTCAAGGTCATTTGGTGACCCAGGTTGGTCATGTTGCATATGGGGGACGCATCTTGACGAGATAAACACTGTGGTATCAGTCACACGTCTCTAGCTCTCCCGTTTGTTCCTTGCATTTCCTAAAATTTCAGGAGGCACATTCAAACGCACGGCCCTCCCAGCACGGCGCCGGTTAGGCCTTATACACTGTGCTTGGATCCATGTAAAATAACCGTTTATGTTACTGGACTAGTGACTAACGCGATAGTATTTTGTTTTGCTCCCTCGTGTATTTCGCAATATCTCGTAAACTACCGCCAATATCGTCCTCAAACTTTCAGTCCTGCTTTCACATCAAGCACCGCTCACTAAATGGGGGGCAAAATGCACAAGTGCAAAATGTAAATGCCTCTTGCCATTTCGCACATACTCCTAGTCCTATTCCGAACTCCAGACGAAAACCGTTAATATTTATTTCCAACTGGCCATTTGTGCGTTCAAATACGTAAAGTTGTCTGCCCTTTTCAAATAACCAACGATTATAAATTAAATGGCGCTTGCTAAGAAACGATATAATATTGTGTTACCTCCAACTTTGCGTCAGCATCACGTAACATAACTTGACGTGTCTCAGAACGACAAATGAAGCAGCAGCGCGCTTACATTTGTGATGCCTTATAAAAACAATGGTGGCTTCTTTATGGCACTAAATGGCGTCGCTTCGACGTTGCTAAGCAGGTGAAACGGCTGGTGCGTACTCTTACCCGCTGCGTACAGTCTCTCTTGAAAGTAACTATGCACTGCGGTGGTGGCGCTACCCGTCCCGACCGAGGTACAGATTAGGAGGGTCCTAACTATGGAGGGTCCTAATTACATGTATTAGGACCCTCCATAGTATGGATTTTATGGTATCCACGTCATTACAAAAATTAAGTACACCAAGATAAAAGTACAAAATACAGCATCAGATGATGATAAAAATACAGATGATAAAACACAGCGGCAAAAGAGTGGCAACACAGACCGACCCCGGCCGCTGACATCGATCGCAACCATATCCCGGTATATAGATGCAGCATGCAGATGGGCTATCGCTTAGCCTCTGGTGTGAGGGCGTTCCAGGCACTCGCGGCTCGGTACATGAAACTGCGCTTTGCGAATTCCGTCTGCACGCGGGGCAGCTCGAGCTGGCCGCCTTCACTGGCGCGCGTGTGGCGGGCGGACACGTCGCACGCCTTACCACCCGACCGCGCAGCGGCTCTGAGGCGCTGGGGGCAGTGATGAGGTGGCGCACAGCGGCAATGTCACGTTCGTTATCATGTCCTCAACATTAGGCCACCCGAGCTCCCGTAATGACGGGGTGACATGATCGCGCCGGCCGAGGCCAGTCACAATGCGGACACCGAAGTTGATCGCCTTTTGCACGCGCTGCCTCTGTGCCGCGGTACAGTTTCCCCACACCGTTATGCAATAACGGATGTGAGGGAAGACGAGAGCCTCGACCAGCAGACGTCTGCCGCATTTTGGCAGCTTATGACGGATTCGCGCGAGACCTACCAGCACACAATAGCAACGCTGAACGACCGGTGAGACGTGACGGTTCCATGACAGGTGTGGGTCGATGACAACACCCAGCACCTTGACGCTTTGTGAGGGAGAAATTTCGTCGTTGCCGAAATAAACAGAGAAGTCGGCAGTGATGTTTTGACGGCGATATCTGAGGATGATCATCTCCGTTTTAGCCGGATTGATTTGTAGACGGTTCTGTGTAAACCACTTCATAGCTATAAGGAGAGAGCTCTCAATACGAGTTTTTAGGGCCTGAAGGTTTGATGGAAAGTCCGCATCAAGGAACTGAGTGTCGTCAGCGTACATCACGATCCTTCCGTGTGGAAGGTGCTGTGGCAGATCGTTGGTGAAAATGAGGAAGAGCACAGGTCCTAAGATGGATCCCTGGACCACCCCGTGAGTCACGTCCAGTGCGCACGATCCACCCCGCACGGTCTGGGTACGCCCCCGCAGCCAGGCCGAGAACCACTCGCGTTGGACACCATACCATTCCAACTTGTCCAGGAGACGGCCGTGCTCGACGCTGTCAAAGGCCTTAGACGTGTCAGCTGTGACGAGTGATGTTATCATGCGTCTGTCGATGTTGTCTGTTGCGAAAATGACAGCGTCGAGCAGGGCCGCCTCCGTAGACAGGCCCGGCCTGAAACCGTACTGCTGCGGGCATAGTACATGGTGGGATGTGAGGTACGACATAAGCTGGGTACAGACCACACGCTCGCATAGTTTCGCCACGACAGGAAGGACTGATATCGGACGGTAGTTATTGGGGTCAGCAGTGTCCCCCTTTTTGTGGAGAGCGGTAATGGTGGCAGCCTTCCACTGCTCGGGCAATACACAATTAGTGATGCAATCGTTAACAAGCCTCAGCAAATGCGGACCCACCACTGGAAATGTACTTCGTAACATCTGAACGGCGATGCCGTCAGGACCACAGGCGCGGGACGTACCCATGCGCCTCAGCGCTGTTGAGAGTTCCGGTAGGGTGGCAGGATACGGCGAGAACGACCCGGCACACACGCGGGGCGGCCGGGGCGACAGCGGTTCGCCAGCGTCGCTCTCCGCTAGTGCGTGCGCCACGCCGGAGCCGACTGACGTGAAGAAGTGATTCAGTCGGTCTGGCCACTCAGGATCCGCCGGCACTGCACTGGTTGTCCTCGGCTGAGCCTTCCGAGATGAGACCAGGAACTGCCTGATGTTCTTCCAGGTCTTCGGACGGGAGTGCTTGAAAGAAGAGTAGAAGGCAGCGCTCGCGCGGTTGATGACCATCTTCACGGCGTTCCGGCTATCCCGAAACTCCCTCTCGGTGGCGTCGCACGGGATGAGGTCCCTGTCGGCGCGTGCATGGTCACGAGCTGCCATGGCCTCTCGCACTGTGTCGTCATCAAGCTATGGACACGGTCTGTGCTTCACTTTGATGGTCCGCATTGGCATGTGTTGGTTGATGATGGGATCCCATACTGTGAGGAAGCTGTTCCACATGTCGCTGATGGAGTCTGCTTCGTAGACCTGTGTCCAGCCGGCTTGGAGGAGGTCGAGGCAGAGGGCGTCCTTGTTGACGTGCCGCGTGGACCGCACGGTGACGATGTCGGGACCGCAACGTGTCTTGACATCGGTGACGGCCACAGTGATGAGATCGTGGTCGCTGATGTTACACGGCGTCACTCGGGCGGCTGATGTCAGGTCTGGTCGATTTGTTGTCAGGTGGTCGATCAGCGATGGGCTCGGCCCAGGACGAGTCGGCCCCGTGATCAGCTGCCTTAGCGATAAATCGCTAAGCTGCTGCATGTATGACGATACACCTGGCTTCTCAGGACGAAGAAGGTCGAAGTTTAGGTCTCCGAGCGCGTAGGTTGGTCGATCATGCGCCGGAACATGCGTCAGCTGGTGGCGGAGGTCGTCGATGGCTGGCGCGGACGGACCAGATGGAGGGCGGTACACTGCGCCGACGATGATGGTAGATCGGCCAATGATCTGGAGCCAGAGTGCTTCGAGTGTCGAGTTGACAGTAGGCACCCGTAGGTAGCTTCTCGACCCTCAGTGTGCTGCGGTGGACGATGGCGACTCCGCCTCCCGTCTTCCTAGTCCGTCGATCGCGACGACTGATGACGTAGCCCGGGAACAGCAGCATGTCGGTGTTAACTGCATCGGTCAGCCATGTGTAGGTAGGGCAGTAAAGTTTGAGAGTCGCTGGATTGCCTGACCCGGGGACTGCGGAATGCGAGGGGAGCGAGCTGTCTGAGTATCCCTAGAACCGCATGCCCCGATACTGAGCTGAGACAAGCTTACTTGGTTGTGTCGTTTTGCCTGGGATCTGGAAGAGTCTTGAGACGTAGACGTTCGGTCGCGAGGCAAGCGGGATACACTTGTCATATTTGAAGACATTCTTTTAAAGATTAAGCACACGTTTCGAAATGTTCCGCTTCCTACCAGTGTTAGCTTAGTTCAGAGCAAATTTATCGGGCCCATTTTAGCCCGGCAGTTACTGGGACATTTTCAATTACGCGACTTACTGGGGGCCTATTTTGTGCCCCCTCGTGCTCCGGAAATATTGGAAGAAATGTACATTTTCAAATGGCATTCGATATCCCTGGAAAATTGTGGAAAGAAACCCATTATTGTTGAACTCTTAGTCACTGATAACGTCATATATGAAGTCAAAGACAAAATACTTGACCGTGTCATGAAGGTCTCGATGGATGCAATAAATAACGATATTAAACGCATCGGCTGTCAATAAATCAAGGGGCGTATTTAGGGGGAGGTCACTGCACCATGGGGCTTCGGCGCCCTCACGCACCGAAGGCGCCCTCATGCACCGAAGTTGCCGAAGGCGCCTTCGGTTCATGAAATGTGAGGCGCGCTCCGGCTGAATATGAGGCGCGTTCCACTGAATGTAAGGCGCGCTCCGATACATCCCTGAAGGTGCCCTCCCACATACCTCCCACTACCACATTTTTATGAACCAAAAAAATTGGTACCTTAAAATTGTCCCCCCACCCCATTGTTTGTAAAATGGGGGATTATCGTTTTTCGCGCACAAATGCGCAAAAGTTATCAATAGTATATCTAAAAGGAAGCCCTTGCGGATATCGTGAACTGAAAAGGTCCGTGATCTTCAGTGATCTTTTTTTAAATTGCTCGACGAAGTTAGCTTCCCTCCGCAACATTGATGTGCAGAACATGTCTCGAATTCATTGATCATACCGTATTACCAGGCTTATATATTTCTCTCTGGAGATGTTCAACCAGGCTACAAGGGCTACCTTTACTAGAAATATCCCCATTTTATTAATTCGTTAAAATTGTAATGCGCAAGGGGCATAGAAAAACACCGAATACAATCGTCGTTTTTGCGTGCGATTTTCCAGATTACACGAAGCCTAAGTTTACGCACTCGTAGAGTCAATATGTCTGGTCCCACGTTCATTTGAATATGATATTTGATTTCTGCGGACAATTTAGCTTCGAATTCCAACCGAACCGACTCCACCAAACGAATTTCATTTTTTGATTAAAGTCCGGTTTTCCTGGTGTCTGGCCCATAGTGCGCTGGGGCGCGTTCGCCTGAATACCCCAGCGGGGCGCCGGTTAATGAAGCACTAATACTGAATGTTTCGAGGCCCTCACACATTAATCTTCAATCATGCCAGGTAAAATGCTAGGCATCAGCATCACTTGTCATTCAGTAGCCGTGTTCAAGAAAACATGTGTACGGTGTGTACAGTGTGTTTCACCCTATTATCGCACGAAGTGCTCTCAAAGGTATAATGCACCTCCCACAGAAGCAAAAGTGAAATTGTAAGCAAAGATCAAGGGCAATGTCAGGTCACAAAAAGGTAACTATTGGCAAGAGGTCTACGAAAGCCATGCGACACATGTTTTATGGGTTATTTTACACGTATAATTCTATAGTGGCAGCCATTTTCACAACCTGACCCCATAAATGGCCCTCAGGTCAAGATCAGGTCACATAACGGTCAAAATGTGAAATTGTTTAATATAAAAAAAACCCTGTTTCTAGTCCAGTTTGCTCTCAGAAATACAGCGGTTGCATTTATTTGCCCGTATCTGGTCAATAAAGGACACAAAAACGTAACTTCAAAAAATGACGTCATGAGTTACTTACACTTAGGGTGTAAGTGAGCAATAAGTGAGTCCAAAATAAAGATATTGATTGGAAATTTGGTTTGGGTATCGTCCATATTTAGTTCTCCCATATATATTCCGTTTTTGTTTAATATCCTCAAATGTTTTGCTTTTGTGGAAATTTTCCGAAAAAAATCAGTTTGTTAATTTTTTTTGGGTCAAAAAGCCAAATTTTTGCAAATCCGGGATAGCCATTGTTATGAGACTCATTTCCGTTCTTTTTACGTTTTTTATTTGATATTTGCGTCAAAACTCGATTTTCTAAGAATGTAAAAAAATGGACCCGTCCCCCTATCAAAAATTGGTGGCGCCGCCCCTGCGATAACTTAAACATATACAACGTAATCATAAACAAAATAACCATTTTTCCGTCTCATGAGTCATGAATTGATAAATACATCGGATGTTGAAAAGTCTATTGTGTGTGTGTGTGTGTTTTACTTACACAAACAGGAACAATTGCAAAATTTGAAATACCACGTCGCATGAGCCAGGGGGCCATAAATTTGCATCTATACTCTATTTCACGATCACGCAAGGCGTGAAACGCTTCAAAGCGGTGGGCGTTATGGTGGGTCGGGGAAGAGAGGGGCGGGTGAAACGACCTTTGACCGGTCACCCTCCCATCTCGAACCGGACTAGCCATCAGGCGCTCCGAATGTGCTGGGGCTCTCAAACTGTTGTGGTTAGTTCGGTGGAGCGCCGCACGCAGTGGATATAGCTACTTTCAAGAGAGACGTACTCTTACCTGCCCCTACCCTATACTCTCCACCGGAGTCGGAACGTTAGCTGAATCTGCGTACCGCCAGATGGATACTGTACCGCAAGACAAGGAGAAATGCGGCACAGTATCTAAAGTCACGGAACCTATCCAAAGCACAAGTATATTCGACTAGAGGATGGTCCAACCGTTCACCTGTTAACCTGTTAACACATAGGTACATTTTCGGGAGATAGCTTAACCCGCTACGCTGTTAAATAACTTGGCCCGTCGACCCGTGAAGCAGTAGCCCGTTAACCCATCGACATTTTTCGGGGAAAACTGGGCCCGCTAACGTGAAACATTAGCCCGTTAACCCAATTACATTTTTTTTTCGGGTGATAACTGGACCCGCTAACCCGTTGACCCGGTAACCGATTGCTATTTTTTCAGGACATAACACAGAACTCAAAAGCAGGTTTATCCCGACCCTTACAAATCAAATGCCCTGGGTCCCTGTTGTCAGTTGCCCTGGGACCCTGTTGCGCATAGTTTATGTTATTTTCCCGCTTACCTCCTCCGGTATCTCATACAGCAAGAACTTGGGGAAACAATCACCATCTCACGGTCTATTTAATGGACGGAACCTTTCCGAATCAGCACGCGTTCAGTGCTGGCTGTCAACAGCGGTGGGCAACGTCCGTTACTCCGCTACTCCGTTACTAACGGAACTACTTTTTCAGTAACGGAGTAACGATGTCGTTA
>JAXIVJ010007291.1:2500-61520 GCA_036785665.1 Chirona hameri | reverse complement strand
GCTAGCAAGCGATCGCCGGCCGCCGGTTGGCACATTTCCAATGCGAGTATATCCTTACGCGACTACTTTCGAACCTGATTGGCTGAACCATTATTTACATTCGCGTGACGTCAGGACTCTGACTGAGAGAGTATGCATATAGTTTTGATAAACAATACAAATGTACGGCCTTCTGTCCTGAATCGGCGCGATATAAGGCCATTTTTGACAATATAAAAATAAATTGTATTAAAAAATATCATCAAATCGTGTTTGGTAAACAAAATTCCAAGGTGAACTATTTCCTTTAACCCGCGCCCCGCTGGGGGAGGGGGCAGAATCTGCCCCTCCCGGATTTTTTCAATAACTTGAAAACTAAGATAGATATCAATGTCAAACTTTCAGTACCTTATGCTGCATCAATTATACGTCTTCTCGCCAAATTCCAATGAAATTGATGCAGTATTGTGGGAGATAATGGCGATGACGTTACGTGATGCCATTTTTGGTGGAAAAATGATAGATGTTTGAATAATCATAGATAATAGAGTTTTCAAGCAAATTGCAAAACAAAATTTTAAAAGAAAGGAAATGGCATCCTCTTCAAAATGGCTATCTCGGATTCGCGAAAGTTTGAGTTCCCCCCCCCCCAACCCCCCCCCCCCCCCCCTCCAAAAAAAAATAATAATAATCGGGAAAAAAAATCCACAAAATCAATTTGTGTGAATTTGAAAGGTGAATTTCTTAAGCTCGCATGCTAAATAATAAGGTGACCAACCCAAATCCGCAGAGGGAAAAAAATGGGGGGGGGGGTACCTTTTAGCCACAAGAAAAAAATCCCCCCCCCCCCTCCCTCCCCCCACGGAGAGAGAGAGGCTGGATCCGCCAGTGTGTTCGGCCTCCCAACCCTTTTGAAAAATCGACACCGCTGTGTATATGTTTGGAGACTGCATCGTGGTGTATTATCCATTAAAACGTTGTAGACTGCACTGCACGTCACAAAAGCTTGCGGTACAGCCCATGTACTTATTTGCTAAGAGGCGGTAGGAAAGCTGCCCTATAGCAAATACCCGTTCAGTACCCGTTCGTCTAGTCCCGTTGATAGACGTTAGCGGACCAAGAATATACAAAAACGGTGGGTTTGGGGAGGCATGTCCCAAAAAGTCAGATCCGTTAAAAAAAATGTATCGCATTTCGCTAGCTTGTGCGTTAAAGACTGAATAAAACAAACTTGTTTAGCCAATGCTGCTTAGACTTTGTTTAGTAATTAGAACCTTGTAGGACTGCCCGTGCCGCTGTTTCGTCGCCGGCTGCGGCGACATCTCGCTGCCGCTCCGCGGGCACCGAACTGACTGACCCGGCGCTTCTCACCGTCATGCCGGCGGGTTTTATTTGACTGATTGTATGATTGTGTGTATGTGTTCGCGTGGATCAGTGTTTTTTGTATTTTTGTTTGTACTTGTGTGATTTCATTGTATGCTTGTTCTGACCATTTTTCCTGTGTTTTTAACTTATGACGAGAGGTTCTAATAGCCGCAGGCACAAGTGGACGACCTTAATAAAAGTATGTATCTGTATCTGTATACATACGCCTTTATGCACGTGTACCACGAGCATAAAGGCGTGGTACACGTGACCAAATGCACGATCGCAGAGAGGAGTCTTTAGCCTTCAACAGCCTTGACATTGCCTTTCGCGAGGACGACACTGAAGTTAACTTTCCTGCTAAGATTGCCGCATGGTTCTGCTGCACGGGGTGCTATGATGTCTAGCGGACTCGGCGGCCTGAGCACAGTGGCAGGATTACATGCTGTTTGTACCTCGGCTTCCCACGGAGGTGAGGCGGCGGTGTTTTGCCTGTCGGGACCAGCCTTGGGTGGCGCCCTGCCACACGAGCTGATGGGCGTGTTCCGGTACCGCTGCTGTATTGGCGCTCTTGGCACAACACCTTGTTTCGTCCGACCTGGACCGGACTGACGCGGAGCCCCTCGTTCCAATCCCGACAGGGTTCTGTTTTGACGTGTGTGCATGTGGATATTTGTTGGGTCCCGGTTCCTGGATGATTCCCTGTTGGTGTCTACGCGATTATTTCGAGCATGTTCCCTATTTTTGACATGCGATGAAAGGTTATAATAGCCACCGCTGGATTGAGAAGACATCAATAAATTATGTCTGTCTGTACCTCTCGACATCATTCAATATTTTTAAGACGATTCAACTCTGAATCACAACTGTGAAGCAGGCTCCTAGTAGAGCATATACATGGCGACTATGCATGAGTGGTTGTAATAGCCTATGGTTAAGTCATTCACTTGATCGTTATTTTTCGTTCCCTCACTTGCCTCAGAAATCAATGAATTACAATGATGACGGAAACTACTTTTTGAACCCTAAATCAAGGGCTACAACAGTAGTTAGAAAAGGTGAAAATTTACTATTCAACAGCTAAATTCCAGATATTTACGGTCCTCGACATTATTGATGGCCGCCATTAAAAACAGATTATATTCATGTAAGGCTAAATAACCTGAACATACATGATCATCATGATGACTCCCGCCGGGATCCCAGTGAAAGCATTGATAGGCCAAATAACCGGAACATACATGATCATCATGATGACTCCCGCCGGGATCCCAGTGAAAGCATTGATAGGCCAAATAACCTGAACATACATGATCATCATGATGACTCCCGCCGGGATCCCAGTGAAAGCATTGCTAGTCCAAATAACCGGAACATACATGATCATCATGATGACTCCCGCCGGGATCCCAGTGAAAGCATTGATAGGCCAAATAACCGGAACATACATGATCATCATGATGACTCCCGCCGGAATCCCAGTGAAAGCATTGATAGGCCAAATAACCGGAACATACATGATCATCATGATGACTCCCGCCGGAATCCCAGTGAAAGCATTGCTAGTCCAAATAACCGGAACATACACAGTGATCATCATGATGACTCCCGCCGGAATCCCAGTGAAAGCATTGATAGGCCAAATAACCGGAACATACACAGTGATCATCATGATGACTCCCGCCGGAATCCCAGTGAAAGCATTGATAGGCCAAATAACCTGAACATACATGATCATCATGATGACTCCCGCTGGGATCCCAGTGAAAGCATTGCTAGTCCAAATAACCTGAACATACACAGTGATCATCATGATGACTCCCGCCGGAATCCCAGTGAAAGCATTGATAGGCCAAATAACCGGAACATACATGATCATCATGATGACTCCCGCCGGGATCCCAGTGAAAGCATTGATAGGCCAAATAACCTGAACATACATGATCATCATGATGACTCCCGCCGGGATCCCAGTGAAAGCATTGCTAGTCCAAATAACCTGAACATACATGATCATCATGATGACTCCCGCCGGGATCCCAGTGAAAGCATTGATAGGCCAAATAACCGGAACATACATGATCATCATGATGACTCCCGCCGGAATCCCAGTGAAAGCATTGCTAGTCCAAATAACCTGAACATACACAGTGATCATCATGATGACTCCCGCCGGGATCCCAGTGAAAGCATTGATAGGCCAAATAACCTGAACATACATGATCATCATGATGACTCCCGCCGGGATCCCAGTGAAAGCATTGATAGGCCAAATAACCGGAACATACATGATCATCATGATGACTCCCGCCGGAATCCCAGTGAAAGCATTGATAGTCCAAATAACCGGAACATACACAGTGATCATCATGATGACTCCCGCCGGGATCCCAGTGAAAGCATTGCTAGTCCAAATAACCTGAACACACACAGTGATCATCATGATGACTCCCGCCGGGATCCCAGTGAAAGCATTGTTAGTCCAAATAACCGGAACATACACAGTGATCAATCTGATCGGTGAATTATGTTGAGTGACTTTTAATTTCATTTTATTTAACGTGAATATATTTTATATTACGGCAATGCTTTGTTTTGCTTCGCATGTGCTGATCGTACAACTATGTGTTGGCGAAATAGGTTGCAAGAGGCTATTTAGCCGTAAAGCCAAAATGGTCAGGTCAGGAAGATAGAGCCGTTGGTTGGTAAATAATTTAAACATACCGTTCGCATGCATCTGCCGTGATGCGTTACCAGGCGACAGTGTCAGGGTGAAGCGAATCGCCGTCGAATGCGTCGAAAGCGAATACCTTGTTGGCGAGGTCATACGTTGTTAGCGAGCACATGTGTGTAGCAACGTATCTCTTTGGTGAAGGATACCCTTCACCAATGTTTCAGATTGGTGAAGGATCCTTCACCTAAGCATCGGTGGGAAGTCCTCACCAATCCCTCAGCAACTCTCAACGTCCGTTTGACTGGAATATTATTTGAACAAGCCGAAAATAAAAATATTATAAAACTGGCATCTCGCTATCAGCCGACGCGTTTTACCTGTTTGTCGCTCGACTTTACTCTAAACCTTGGCCATTGTTAATGTTTTGCCGGCGCGGCGCAAAGCGTGCCCGCGTGGAATGTGGAGCGAGGCAAGATGAAGAGTCAGGCCAAGCTGGACAGGTTTGTTGGCCTTGAAGCGGTAGGTAGATGGAAAGACCTATATTACATGTAAGCAGCTACCGTCTCTGGGCCATATGACCACATAACAAGGAAAGCTCTCATCTGTCCTGCATAAAAATTGCACTCACCAACCGAGCGCCATGTGTGTATCTGATAACGGCAGATATGATTTTTGGGAGTGAGCATTTTAACATAGTAACTGGGTAGGAAATTGCCTCCCCAGTCACTCAGATTTTCTACATTACCTTACATTAGCCTGCCTCAGTGTCCCAAAATGTGCCGATTTGGGTGGAAAGCCACACCCAGAGGTCAATAATTTTCCACTCTCACCCCCCCCCCCCCATTTGAGTTAATTTTCCACTCCATGGGAAATATGGAAACATTTACACACTTTTTAAAGGATAGACACGGCCCTCACCGCAGAATGGAACGGCCAGCAAGACGCACATCGAAATATACTGGTGAGTGTGACGGGGCTATCACAGGACAATTTTGAGTTTATCTATACCAGCACCTCAGCGATACCATCCTTCACCAATATTTGTTCCGCTCCTACACCCCTGAGCGAGCAGGACGCACGGAACGCAGCGAGGTCATACCTCGTTAGCGACGCACGGAACGCAGCGAGGTCATACCTTGTTAGCGACGCACGGCACGCAGAGAGGTCATACCTTGTTAGCGACGCACGGCAAGCAGAGAGGTCATACCTTGTTAGCGACGCACGGCACGCATAGAGGTCATACCTTGTTAGCGACACACGGCACGCAGCGAGGTCATACCTTGTTAGCGAGCAGGACGCACGGTACGTAGCGAGGTCATACCTTGTTAGCGACGCACGGTACGCAGCGAGGTCATACCTTGTTAGCGACGCACGGTACGCAGAGAGGTCATACCTTGTTAGCGAGCAGGACGCACAGAACGCAGAGAGGTCATATCTTGTTAACGAGCAGGACGCACGGCATACAGCGAGGTCATACCTTGTTAGCGACGCACGGAACGCAGCGTGGTCATACCTTGTTAGCGAGCAGGACGCACGGCATACAGCGATGTCATACATTGTTGCCGATATCAGTCGCTTTGTAGGGCCATAGTACCGAATGGGACACCACAATTAAAGCTATGCAGATGGCGCTGATGCCAACTGCTACCAAGCGGACCGGCGCGGCGTCTGTGCGTCGGAGTGTAGGCCGCATTGTTTACGGCGGAGTTTTGAAGGGGTTTTGAAGGGATGCCTCCTGGATCGACACCTCTGATTAAACAGTGTTAGTAATAAGGTGGCAATCTCCAAGGCCAGTGATCTGCAAAGTGGCTCCGCCACGGGGGACTGTGACGGGGGTTACGGGGGGACGGGGAGGACGTGTCCCCCATTATTGAGCCAGGGGCGGATAATCTCCCAAATTTTCCCTGACAAACAACTAGAAATGAGTGTTCAGTTGTACTTACTATTTGTTGCTTCTCCCCTGTTCAACAAGCTTTCGTTCCATCCCCCACCCCCCACGCTCAACAACTTTTCCGCTAACGCACCTTCCCCCCCCCCCCCCCCCCCCCGGTTAACAACTTTTCGCTGACGGCGACGACCCGGCTTCTCTCGACCCCCCCTCCCCCCCACCCTCCCCATTTCAAAGGCGTGGCGGAGCCCCTGGATCTACAAAGCACAAATATCAGTTAACCACGCGGTGTAATGTTTGTTGTTACCTGGCAGGAACATATTTCGTGTCTGACGCGAAATATGTTCGTAATATGGCCAATTTGTTTCATCGTCAACTTAACCCTCGCCCGGGTAAGGCAAACTCACTACGTGTTCGGGTAGGAGGGGGGGGTTGGTACGACCCCCCCCCCCTTAGCGTTTCACCCCTAATTGAGATATAGCTTCGCGGCAAAGACGAGCGTGTTGCTTGTGACGAGAGGAAGCCGATGATACCTGATGTTAAGGTCTTATGTCATTAGGTGACCTCTGAGGTCATGTCAATGACCCAAAAGTCATCAAAATTGTAAATGCGTATAAATTGAATGTTATCGACCTAGAATCGTGAATGAGCATATCACAATGCTTAATGGGTGCCAAATTCGTAATCAGCGTCACAAAATGTCCTAAAAACTGTCAAATTCCAAAAAGGTCATGTCAGGTAATCTGAGGTCAGTGACCTCGGTTGACCAGTGGAAGCGTATGACCCCAGTGGAACATATAATTATGTAAAAATGTATCCCAAATTTGAAATCAACGTCACAAAATGTCCTATAAACCGTCAGAAGCCCAAAAAAGTCATCTGAGGTCATCGGATGTCAATGACCTCAGTTGACCTCTGAAAAGGTCAATCGAGGTCACAATCTCAGTGTAAAACACAACTGTCACCTAGAAACACCTGTGCATATGCTCCTGAACAACAAACACTCGAAAACTGCACAAGTTACAAACATCGATACTGCGGGACGCCAGTTGCGCCTGACATGACCTTGAGAAACAGGTCATAGGTCACAGGTCATGTGGGTTAGAAATTCAAAATTTTCAGAGTATGTGGATTTTTTTCTTCTTAAAAAGTAGGGTACAGAAAGTTGAGTTTCGGTTGGAAACTCAATCGGTTGGATGCTCAAAATATAAACGTCAGGTCAAAAGTAAGGTCACGGTCAGGTCAAAGGTCAAAATCGAAGTATTTGAGTTCATGGGCCATACTTTCCATCCAAAGCCTTCGATTACGACCATGATCACCCAAACGCTTCCAAAAGTATGATACACATCCCGCATGAGCTAAAGTGAGATTGTTGGTCAAGGTCAAGGTCAATGTTAGGTCACAAAAGGTCACTATGTTAAAAATATCTACGAAAGTCATGCAACACATGTTTTATGAGTTATTGTCCAGGTAGAATTCGATAGTGATAGTCATTTTACCACCTGACTTCATTTACGTGAAGTTAACAAGTTCAGGTCAAGTTCAGGTCACTGAAGAATAAAAAATTTAATTTATAAATATGATTAAAAAAGGCATGTTGCTAGACCAGTTTTGTCTCCGAAATACAGTAGTGCCATTTATTTATCTTTATCTGGTCAATAAAAGCCAATAAACGCAATTTGTAAATATGACGTCATGAGTTACCCATACTTTAGATGCCATAAGTCAGTCAAAAATGGTGTTATCATTCTGAAATTTGGTATGATAGTTGCTCATATGTGGTTCTCTGACATATATTCCGGATTTTTTAATATCTTTGAAAAATTTGATTTTGTGGGTATTTTCCTCAAAAACAAAGTTTGTTTCGTGAATTTTGGGGGATCCAAAACCAAAATTTACCCAAATCCAAGACAGACATGTTGTAGCCCTTGCCATTTGCTATCTTTTGACGTTTTTAATTGCATTTTTCTCAAAATGTGGCATTTGTACGGTCTGTTACATTTTAGCTGATTTTGGTGTAAAACTCGTGTGTAGTGACGTCACTAAATTCGCTATAACTCGATTTGTTTTCGACGAAATTGATTGACTTCTTTCCCAGAAGACGTAAACGTGATTTCGAAGAAGGTACCCGAAGTTTCAGGTTGATAGCGCTATTGGTGTTTGAGCTATTACGAAAATGCATCAGGGGTGTTAACACCCCCTCCCCCCTCCCCGCGTCAATGGCGGGTTATGGTCATTTTCCCCAAAACTTATCCATTTTTAAGCAATTTAATTTCGAATTTTCAAAAGGGGCTCTATGCAAGTCCCGCCGCTGATTAGCTGACAGCGACTTCTAGATTGTTGGTCCTGGAAGTCAAACGCCCTGTATTTATCGAACCTTGGTGAGTACCAAGGCCGTATAAGTTACCAGTTACCAGTTACCAGTTTATTCGAAGAAGATCCACGTACCTATATAATCATGACTTTTCACCCTTTCACGTCATATTTCTAAAACAGTGGGGACAACACTAAGGTTGAGGAGCAAAACACTTAAACAGGCATACTAAAATACACTCAATTAAAAGCACACACACACGCACTATAAGACGAGATAGACAGTGGCAGATCTGCACTCCCATCTAAATATCAGGTACCATCAGCTCTCATGGCAGCCTTCAAAGTGGTACGAAAGTTGGGGGCGGTAGGATCCAGACGTGTTTTCAGAAGAGAAACACCACGGTAGCCATAGCCTTCGTCGGCCGGACTCGGTGCGTATGCGTGGCAACGTCCAGTTTCTAGCACGACGCGTGTCATGTTCATGGACATCAAATGGCACGCGGACCGATTGTATGACTCAGACATGCAGGCTCCTGATTCAAGATAACACGCTCCACAGCACATATCGTGTGAAAATCTATGAGTTGCTCTGCCGTAAGCCATCCTAACAGTCTAATCGCATCCGATACATGTTCATTGCGTCGCCTACCGGTTACTACTCGGGCACAAAAATTCAAAATTTTCTGGATTCTTCGCACTTGGTTGGTTCCACACGATCCATAAACAGACAAACAGTATCTTGCGACGGACAGTACAAGCGATTATACTATGACCTTCAGTGCTTGGCCGGGTATAACATGACGAGCATGACTAAGCGTGATAAGTAAGCCTGTGCATTTTCTAGTAATGGTGTCGATGTGTGTTTGAAAATTTAGTGATCTGTCAATTACTAGCCCTACGTTTTTACCGCGCGTGATTCAGTCACAGTGGTGCCGCTAAAATTTAGCGAAACTGAGGGAAGGTCACGGAGCATTGCTGGAGTGCCAAGGACGATCATCTGGGTTTTCTGAGCATTAACTTTCATGCCGTTGGAGCAAAACCAAAGGAACAAAGCCGCAAGTGCAGTTTCCATTCGCTCAATGAAGCTCGGCAAGTCCCGCTTCTTGCCGCTAACCAAGATCGTCTGCATACTGAATTATGCTAATTCCCTCAGCGACACACAGGCTCAGGTCATTGGCGTACAGCAGGTAGAGGGTGCAGGACAGGGCACTCCCTTGAAAAACCCCAAAAATAATAATAATAATAATAACCGTTTATTTCGCACCAATACAAAGGTACATATCCTGGCTGGTTGCAAACAAACGCAGAGATACACACGCAAACACACGCACGTACAAACACACGCAGATACACACGCACACTCACTAAGAACAAACCAAAAAAAACACCATGCCACGCAGGGCACAGAGTCTTGTTCAGCAGCGCGACCAGAGGCTAACCAGGGACATATGGTTGTTAGTTACGCTCATGAACAAAGCGCACCAATCGGGAGACAAAAACATTTGCTATGTCAGACCTACTGACTGCCCTGAGGTCCATGGCCATAAGCTCATGCTCGCGGCGGATCTGCAAATGAGACTCGGCAAGCATACCATGGTATCCTATGTCACTTGCAAGAAGAGCACTCACAATGGTGTTGGCACTACTACATAGTCTACGCCAGAAAGACAGCTGCCTACTGGCTACATGCATGTGACAAGGTAGGAGCCCCAAGGCAAGACACAAGTCATGGTTTCTCGTCCAACGTGGCATCTTGACTAGCTTCTTTAAACTAGAGTGGTAAGCTACACAGAGTTCCTTAAATGCTTTCTTATCCACAAAGAAGTTCCACAACTCACAGCCATACATGCTGGAACAGTATGATTTAAACAGTTGTACCAAAATGTTCTTGTCTGCGTAGCCTACTCTTGCACAGATCATGTTCGCACCATAGTACAAGGAACGTTTGACCCTACGCATATCAGCGCCGTCGCTGAGGTTGCAGACCATCAAATGTCCTAGGTACTTAAACTCATCGACCCATACCATGGGCTGGCCATCTAGTGAAATACTCAGTGGCTTGTTTTCACCCAAATGTTTGGCTCCATAGGGCCGTTGGGGGATAAACAGCATGCATACAGACTTCTTCACATTGAACTTAATGTCATGTGACAACGCAAATAGTTCGCTTTTCCTAACTAGCTTTTCCAGCCCTGCCCTAGTGGGAGACAGGAGGACGATGTCATCAGCATACGCAATGGCGTTCACAGCACAGGACCCTACATGGCAGCCAAAGCCTGATTGACGCAGGTCACACAAGAGATCATCTATATACAAATTAAACAGCAGAGGTGACAGGTTTCCTCCCTGTCTCACCCCGTTCTGTACCGAGAAAGAGTCAGACTCAGCATGTGACCATTTCACTGCCATTGTCTGGGTTCGATACCACCTCATGAGAAGCTTAAGGTAAGTCAAGGGAGTACCATGCTCTGCTAGGATTTTAAGTAACTTAGAGTGGCAGACTCTATCATATGCCTTGCTAGCATCCAGAAAACAAGCATACACAGGGCTACCCCCCTTGGTAAAATAGTTCACAGTCTCTTTAAGAACAAATGTGGCATGTGTAGTGGAGAGACCACTTTTAAAGCCAAACTGGGCATCACATGTGTATAAGTAAGGCTGCAACCTCTCAACAAGGATAAGTTCCAGCACTTTTGAGAGTGTAGTGGACAAGGCAATGGCCCTGTAATTGGACTGATCATCTATCTTACCACTTTTATCTTTGATCAATGGTACTAACAAGGAGTATGCAAGCCCATCTGGTAGATGCGAGTGATTCACCATGGCGTTAAATAGCACAGCCAGGATGCCATAAAGCACAGGCTGCAAATGCAGCAGATGGTCAGAGGAAATCAGATCCCACCCAGGGGACTTACCACTCTTTAGCTTAGCCACAGCTATCCCAACATCCTCTGCAGTTATGGTAGGGGTGTGTGGGGCTGGTTCTTGGGCAATCTGGGCCAAAGTTTCCATGTCACTCTCACAACTCTGGTCGTTGAAAATTGCCTCAAAGTGAGCTTTCCACATTGCGGAGATGTTTGTGTTGCCTATCGTCCCACCAAAGCTCTGGGGAAGAGGGATACCCCCACCCAGTTCACGCTTGATGAGGGACCAAAACCGGGTAGGATCCTGATTGAGAAGTGAGGATGCTAGTTTGTTGGCCTTCTCCCTGTCATTATCTTTCTTCAGCTTTCTTAGAGAGTATTTAAATGCAAGACATGTTTGCCTCATTTGAAAGGAAGCATGACCCTCCTTAGGCGAGCCACAATCCCTCCAATGTTGAAACGCTGCACGTGCCAGTTTGTGTTTCAGCCTCACAATCTGATTCCAACCAGGAATACACTTAGGGTGGCTGGCATAACCCACACGGCTCAGTTCAATACAGAAGTTCCCACTACACAAGATTGCCTCTGTGAGGACAGCGTAACATTTCAGCAGATGGTCAAGATGCTGATTCTGTTGACAATTCACCATGCAATTTGCATGAAGGTCACCAAAGACAACAGGGAAGAGTGGCTCCAGTCGTTCAAAAATAAACCTATTGTATGCAATAACATTTTGGGCATTGGCAGATTTCCAGTTGGGCTTTGATGGCCCAGGAACAGCTGACTCCAGGGCAGCAATAGTGGCAGGCTGTAAGTGAAGCTGAATGATGAGAGGCATATGGTCAGTTACACTTATGTCATATAAAATGGATATGTTTTTAATTGTGGCATGCAGTTGAGGGCTGCTTAAGCAATGGTCAATCCAGGATGTAGACCCATGTGCAGCACTGACAAAGGTGTATGTGCTGCTAGAACTACCCAAAAGCTGGACATCAGAAATAACAAGGCCATATTCCTCACAAAATGCATACAGCTCGACAAAATTTCTTGATCCATGACTGTTAGCGTTGCAATCCCCAAGTATGGCGTAATGGCTTGTTTTGCAGCCAACAATGTCTAATGTGCTAGCAATCTGCCCAATACACATACATAATTTATCATGGCTGTCCATGTCCTGGTAATCTGTTGGAAGGTATACATTCAGGAGTGACACAAGGCCAATACTTGTCATGATGTCCATTTGCATAATGCGCTCACTCAGAATGGATACAGAGACACAGGGTTGCAAGGCCTTTCTCCACAATATAGCAACCCCACCAAATGGTCTGCCTTTTAGCAAACTGCTTGAAGAGTCAAATGCCGAAATACCCAGTCCTAGAAATTCACTGTGGATACTATTTAGGGATGATAACTCAAACTTTGCTAGCTATGTCTCTTGTAAAAATACTATGTCATTTCTGTCACAAAGTGTGTGAATTTCAGACCGAGAGTTCTTCAAAGAATGACAATTAAAAGAGCAAACTTGGAGCATGGAGTGAGAAGGGGTCATGAAACAAGTCACCCTGCCTAAACATCACAAATAACACCAACACTCGCACTGCGGGATAGCGGACTGTGCTGCACAGCATCTTGCACCACCTTTGGTGGATAGTACTTCTTAACAGACACATGAGCAGGCCATTTGTCCGCCTGCACCACTGAGCCCAGTGCCTCTGCAGGTACAGTGACTTTGAAACCCTTATATCCATATTTTGCTGCGCAGTGAGGTATTTCTACAGCTGTGACTTTACCTGCCTCTCCCAGGATAGAGTCCACATGCAAGGTGACAGCTTCACATGTTGTGTCTGTGTCCAGTCTGCCCACAAACAGATATGCTTTTCGAGGAGGTGCTGCAATACCTTTCAATTTGTTTGACAACCCAGTGCCCTTCACTTCCTTCCTCTTTCTCCCATTCCTTGTTGTCTTGTAAGCTGTTGTGAAGCTCTCTCCGTCCCTGTGCTGCTGGGGCTGGCCAGGCTGCTGAGGCTGGTGTGCCAGCTGCGGCAGAGCCTGTTTTGTCCTCCCAATGGGAACGTTCCTGGTTTTTGACGGCTGGCTGGCTACGGCTGGTACGCTTCCAGCTCGGCTGAAACCAGTGAACTGCCCCGCCGCCGGCAGCCGTACCTGCTGCGTGTGTCCTTCCAGGTAACTGCAGAACCATGCAGTGTCGATCCCATAAAGTGACAGCTTTTCAAGTAATTTGGAATGTGGTACTACGTCGAAGCATTTGGACAAATCTAGAAGAACCAGGATCGAAATTTTGCCTTCGTCCATGGCTTGCAGTGCCGAATCAGTCACGGCGTGCAAGGCCGTTTCGGTGGAATATCTTTTCCTATAACCATGCTGGGCATCGGCTAATAATTTGTGCTGATCAAGGTATTCAGTAAGTTGTTGTTGAACGATACATTCAATTAGTTTCGTAATAGCCGGTTGAATTGAGATTGGTCTGGTGTCCGCCGGACCTTTGGTTGCTTTGCCCTTGGGAATGGGTGTGACCAATGCATGTTTCCACGAGGCAAGCACAAAGCCGGTGACGAGGCTGGAATTTGCTACATCAAGCAAAGGCAAGCCGATTCCAAAGAAGTATTTTTGTAGAAGGTCAATGCTAATACCGTCAACACCTAATGATTTCGAACTCCTCATGTTCGCCAAAGTGATGCAAAGGGTGTCAAAATCAATCGGTTTAACTTTAAAAGAACAAGTCATGACGCGGGGAGCAGTGTAGGAACTGGAGCAGCAGGGGGTGGCACACTAGCGGCAGTCAGTTGTCCTATCGACACATAATAGTCGTTTAATGTATCAGCTGTAACATTCGGACCAGTACATTGCTGCTGCTTGCGGCCTATCACCGGCTGTAGCGCACGCCACAGGCCGCCGCGCCCGCGCCGTTTGACCTCACCGGTGTAGTGTGACATACAGTCACGGCGGATCGCGGCTCGGCAGAGACGGTTAACGCGTAAATACTCGTCCCGCTCCCCTCTGCCGAGCGTGGCGCGGCGGCTCTGAATCAGGCGCCGTGTTTCGGCGGTCACCGGCGGGGCCTTGATCTCACGCACACAGACACGTCTAAGCGGTGCGACAAGATTCAACTGATAAAGAAATGTATGCCTGAAAGCGTGCCACTTCTGACTGGTTTCCTCCGAATTAAACACATCTGTCCAATCAGCGGAAAACAGCTTGAGATTGAAATCTGTTTGGTCAATCCTACTAGTCGGGCGGCGATACAGACAACGTTGTTGTGCGGCAGTTCCAGTAGGAGGGTACGAAATAATGATCCGGGTGAAATCGTGGGGTCCGCCATAATGGCATCGCGTTACTCCTGATCTCCGCACCAGATCTGGTCGATTTGTCGCTATCACATCCAGCAAACTGCCTGATGGGCGGTACGTAGCGCAAGTACAATTTGTTACAACAATGCCATACATTTCGAACAGTCGCTGTATACTATGATTGTCTCCGACGGATGTTTTTAAAAGACACCGATTAAAATCACCGCATAACACAAGTGTAGATCGAGGGTATTTAGCCAACATCGACTGAATCTGGCCTTCTAAATCATCGAAATCAGCAGTGAGTTGACGTACCGTAGAATTAGGAACCCTGTATACCGATGCAATCAGTACAGACCTAGTCTTGTCTAAATGTACTAGTATCCAAACAATTTCTAACTGTGAAGTCGCGATTCCAATGTCTGGTTTCGGTAACAGCTCACTTCTTAAACAATCACGTACAAGAAGCGATACTCCTCCCCTCCCCTTCGGCAGGTTCAGCTCAACAGGCTTCTGTACAGTTTATAACCGCTCACCGTTAGCAGCCGATCTGGGATATTTGGCGCGAGCCATGTTTCGCTCAGCGCCAGAATATCGAATCCGACGTTGAGTGGATGTCAGTGCGGAGATCTGGCAGCTTAGGTTTGAGCGACTGTACGTTGAGATGGCCCACGATGAGTCGCTCCGAGCCGGTGTCACCGTGTCGGCTCCAGTTGACGCCACCACGCCTCCCCCTCCGCCGGGACCTGGGCTCGCCCCTGCGAGCTCCATTCACTTGAGCGGCTGACGCCGCACCTGTGTCAGCCGACGGCGGTCCGGCCGGGTCGCGTCTCGTGGTGGTGCCATCTGTTGAGTGATACGCGAACTCTCTGACTGGTCCGGCGGGTCGTTCAAACTGGCGCGGCTAGGGTGGGGTGGCTGGACGGGCAGCGTGCAGAATCACGTGCACGATGTTGACCGTTAACAGCGCGACGAGAAACGCCTCCAACGGCCGAAGGTTCGTAGCGTGTGCCAGTGGCGGATCCAGGATTTTCTAAGGCAGGGGGCTTCAGGCCCGAGGGCGGCATATTTCCTCGGTAACAGTGGCGGCATGGTCCAAAGGGGCGGCAATCCAATATGTCAATTAAACGGGTCAAATATGCCTCTTTCTTAACCCGCGCCCCCGGGGGGGGGGGCAGAATCTGCCCCCTCCCGGATTTTCTCAGTATCTTGAAAACTATGATAGATATTGACGTGAAACGTTCCGTACCTTATGTTGCATCCATTTTACGTCTTCTCTCAACATGTCAGTTGGGCAAACTACAGAGGCGATGCAAAATAGATCAATCAATTTTTAGATTTTGTTATGCCCATATTTGGGCATACATGCAGTATCAAACTGTGAGGCCTGTCATTAGGACAATTCGGAGCAACATACGCATACTCGGAGGTTAAAAAGTGTCGGGGAACATGTTGTCCATCAATATATCGGAATAATAAATGAGACCGTATTCGGTAATTCCCCTTATTCCACGTAAATGACGATCTAAATATTGATTCCGCGACGCAACGACCACAGTGTGAAATACATTTTTAGATCGGTAGTCAGCCGGCTAATCCAATTTTAGATCATGAAGTCAGGTGGCGAATCAAAATTAAATCGCTGAGGCTGCTGCGAGTGCCGAAATTGAGATCGCCGACCCTTACTTTGGCCCATGGGTGGAACTTTAATGTAAATTGGGGTTGTAGCTACAACCCCAATAATTTGGGAATTTAACATTACGCCTATGACGCGATGTGTTACAAATGGGCTCTTAACAACTAAGTGCAACCCCAATGATTTTCAAAAAGTTACGCCCCTGCTTTGGCCATATCTGCCAAAGTAGGGATCTGATCATACAAGTACAAGACAATATGATGGCGCGATTCGTGCAGTTTCAACCGAAAACAATCCAGGGGTGATGGGCATTTTTTTAGGGGTGATAGGGTGTTTGAAGGTGTGAATGTCAGGAAAACAATACATTTTTAGATCGGATCTCCTTATAAGGGCATGCTCCGCCCATTTCGATGACGTCACGACCTAATTTTTGATCGATCCATTTTTAGATCGCCTCCCCGTAGTTTGCCCAACTGATGTCATTTAAATTTGTGAAGTAGTTAAGGAGATAATAACGTTTAAGTGACGTCAGGTCATGCCATTTTTGGTGGAAAAACGATAAATGTTTGAAAAACCGTAGACAATCGAGTTGTAAAGCAAATTGCAAAAACAAATGAAAGAAAATGCAATTTTCTTCAAAAAGGCACGATGTTTTCCGAGGGCGGCATGATGCCTTCCGAGGGTGGCATGATGCATTCCGAGGGCGTCATGATGCCTTCCGAGGGCGGCGATGTACCTTCTGAGGGCGGCATAATGCGTTGTGAGGGCGGCAAGCTGTCTTCTGAGGGTGCCAGGGTGCCTTTCAACAGTGCTACGACTATGTCGGTAGACACAAGGGCGCCCTGGCGACCTCCCGAGAACGCTACAGCGCCTTCGGCGCCGCGATGCCCGAGGGCGCCGTTTTCTAAGGCAGGGGGCTTCAGCCCCTACGCCCCCCCCCCCTGGATCCGCTACTGGCGTGTGCCATCACAAAACCAGCACGAATCGATTAATATTGTTGAATATTGACTAATATTTCGAGCCAACACCACAGCTTAAGCAGATTTGATATTTGAAATCAACATCTTGTTGTTCACTTGCAATCACTAAATGTCACCAAGCAATCACGTTATCTCATACTCGTTCATTCCCTGCTCTCACTCACTACTCTCACTCAAAACTTGCACTCATCGACACAAGAAGGTGCTGAGGGTGGTACGACAGAGGAGAGCCGGGAGCACGTGCGACCCGTGGCGCGGCGCTGACCCCACTGAGTGAGTACGATGTAAACAACGGCCAACGCGATAGATTGTGGTCCAAGTTTTTCACGGTGTTTGAAGTCTCAGTTATGGATTGATTGTTCTTTTTTAAAATAAATATTGAGCTATCGTAATGCCTCGCACTCGTTATTATGTTCTGTACGGAAGACGTTTCGTTTGTGGACCAAGCACCGTATCCTCTTAGGACCAAGGTGCTAATTGGAACTCTCACCCTGTTCCGAGGGGTATGGGGAGCAAGCTGTACGGAAGACACAGTTCCACAATGTTTGTATTTAAGTCGCCAGAATTGTCTGGAAACGATTGTGTTGGCAGCTAAAGGTTTTCTCTATAGCTCAATAAGGACGTCATCATCCCAAATTTAACAACTTCATTTGTAGAAAGTTAAGTGACTTTTCGAGAGAAAAATATATCACCATCGTTTTCAGCAGCACTTACTTCATGTTTTCGACTACAACCAGCGTATATTTGACAACTTTCAGAGAGGTGAAACATTTCCTTTAGTTTAGCCCAAGTAACTCACCGGTGATAACAGGACTCACTGGTGATAGCAGGACTTATCAAATTCTGACAAAGGGTCAGTTCAAGGCATTGACTATTGAGACGAGATAAAAGCAGGCCACTGACGGTAACATACAACTCAGTAGTCAGTCCCTGCAAACATTAGTATGGGGACTACTACGGAACAGAAAGGTTGGTCCACAAACAGAATGAAAACAACCGCCAGGTTTGTTGTCACTTGGAGAACTTTGCATTCGACCCAGCCAGACCGCACGAGTGCTTCTCGGGAGTTAAGAATCGCTAACGTTAACGCTGTTATTGTATTGCAATACGCGTTCTTTCATGAGCAGACGACCAATGGAATCGTAAACGAAAGCGACATATCGGCAGGCGCTGTTTGTTCACGGCAACTTTCATCTTAAGTACCAGTAAGACGCCGAAGTTGGCGATGAACGAGCGAGCGCGAAGAAAACGTATGGTGAATTTCAACTCCATCGGGCAAGTAGTTTCTGAGATACAAAAAGGGTGCGCACCACATGCGGAACTTTATATACTTTTGGGGTTGTAGCTACAACTGCATCCACAAAAACTACAACCCCTATCATTAATATTACAACCCCAACATTGCCAGTGAATGCCTACCCAAGTAAATAAATACAGTAAATGATACACAAAACTAAAGGATTTTTCACCAAAGGAATTTTCAATAACAATCATAACAAAACAATTAATAAATATATGAACACAGAAAAGGACAAACTTTAAAATGTTAGTAAAGTTTGTCATAAAATAACATTTAAAATCCAACAATAGGTAGTACAACATGTTATCCCAAAATTACTGAGAAAGACTATGTAGGTACCCAGGGGTGTAGGGTCATATTCAGTTGGGTCATAAACACTATAGAACAACACTACCTACTGACAAACGGGTAACATTTCTGTCAATTTCAGACATCCACAAAATGGCAATCTATAGGTGTTAACATAAAAACATGAGCAAAACAAGATTGAGTGTAGCATATTTTACATTGGGCTTAGTTCTGGATAGGTCACACATTTAACATTAGAGTGCACCCTTACGCGGTTGGCAAAAGTTATATTACATTTTGAGCTAAAATATGCTGGTGAAATTGACACTTAATGAAGAACTTGAACAATATTATACATATTTTGGTGTGTGAAAGACGTGAAGGCATACCAATCATCCTGAGCTGGAAAAAGACCACAAATAATCATAGACCAAATCATGAGTTTAAATTTAGGATTAATTTATCACAACCTTCAATTTTTAGCCAGACAAACATTATTTTCACAAGATATACCTGGTCATGGTGTTGAAAAGTAGAGGGCCACATCAGTAAAAGTCATTTTAAAAGAGAATAGCCTAATCCAACATCAATCAAACAAAAACGCATGTGAAAACAGCATAAATATTGAAAGCAATATACAAGGGCAAAATAAATGTACATATTTGACATAGCTGCGTCATATTTGTCTCTTTTATTCAGCTACGTCAAATTAGCAGTAGATTGATATTGCTCAGTAGTATCAATCTATTGGGCAATCTAAAATTTGAGGCACGTAGCCTCAGAATTTCCTGAAACTTGGCAGGTACGTTCTCCTTGCCACGCTGAATACGAAAAACCTAAAATTAGTCTAGAACGCGGGCTACTTTCAGAGTTATACCGTTTTAGAGATCTACAGTTTTGAGTCCCGTCGCCTCAGAATCACCTGAAACTTGGCAGGTAGGCCCTCCTTGCCACGCTGAACACGAAAAACGTAAGATTAGCCTGGAACACGGGGTACTTTCAGAGTTATAGATTTGTTTAAGTTTTGAATGTCTGTCTTCCTTTATTTTGAAACGACTGCGCAGGAATTGGAAGCTTTCCGCGTCAAGTTGGCCAGATATTCAACTGACAGACATTCAAAACTTAACACGTTATAACTTTAGAAGTAGCCCGTATTCCACGATAATTTTATGTTTTTCGTGTTTAGCGTGGCAAGGAGGACCTACCTGTCTAGTTTCAGGCAATTTTGAGGCGACGGGCCTCAAAATTATAGATTGGGCAATATCAATCAGCTGCTAATTTTACGTACGTCTTTTATTATTCCTAAAAGGCAGGGTATTAACCCTCGCCCTACAGGGGGGGGGGGGGCCTGACAGAACCCTGAGGGTTTTCTTGAATAACTTTTTACACATGCAATTCATCTTGCTGAAATTTTTGGTAGTTGAGTTTACAACAATTATACGTAGGCTGTAAAACTTTAATTGAAATTGGTTGAGTAGTTTTGGAGATAATCATGTTTTGATGACGTCATGTTGGTAAAAAATGATAAATATTTGAAAAATCGTAGAAAACAGAGTTTTGAAACAAATTGCAAACGCAATTCACCAAAGATACAAAATAGCATTCTCTTTCAAATGGCGATCTCGGATTTTAAAAATTTGGGGGTTTTGACCCCTAATTGTTTTTTTTTTAAATCCCCACAAAATCAAAATTTTCAAAGATATTAGAAAAACCGGAATTCATATGAGAGTACTGAGTATGGACAATACCCATACCAAATTGCAAAGCAATATCTTCATTTTTGACTGAGTGATAGCTCTCTAAGTGTAAGAAACTGATGACATCATTTTTTCAATATTTTTTTTAACTTTTTTTTGACAAGATACGAACAAATAATTACCTTTTGTGTATTTCTGAGCCAAAACTGGTCTAGGAACATGCCTTTTTATTTACATTTATCAATTTCTAATTTTGAGGTTTTCTGCATGGCAAAATCTCTGTTCCGGGCGTGGTAAGTCCGAGGTCATTCACTTGACCTGGAAGGTCACCCGTTGACCTGAAACCTAAAATTCGCATACTGTTAGATTCCTCTCATGACAGGCAACATGCTGGTTCTTACCGCATTGCTCAAAGTTACTTGGTTTGGAAGTTAACAGGGGGGCCTGTCAGACCCCCCCCCCCCCCCCGTAAGGCGAAAGTGAAAAAAGCTCCCGTAGGGAGAGGATTAATCCATCACCGAAATGACCACTTTCTCATTGACTTCCATGTTAAAGCATCACCATTTATTTCTCAAGCTTTTATCCTAACCTAACCTAACCTCACCTCACCTCACCTCACCTAACCTCACCTCACCTCACCTCACCTCACCTCACCTCACCTCACCTCACCTCACCTCGCCTCGCCTCGCCTCGCCTCGCCTCACCTCACCTCACCTAACCTAACCCTTGGAGCCAGTTTACATATTTTTACAGAAGTCCATCGGCCGAAGCCCGAAATCCTCAATATGTTGTGACGTTTTGGTGATTTTAAGTCATTTACGGTGATAAAGTTCGTTATTCGGTGATGGGATTAATGTATTGCCTTACTAAAGTAATGCTGTTTGGTTCTCGCCTAATTTGTTTGCCTTGTGCATGGGTGGAGAATCCTATAGGGCAGCCCCGGCTGCGGCCGGGCAACCTCAAAGTTGCCTCGGCGGGGCCGGGGCAGCCATTTTTGAGAGACCTTTTTTTGCAAGACCTTAGTTATTATTTAAAAAGAATAAAGAAACGCAAATATAATCCCAGCATAAAAATGCATACTTGGTACGACTATCTGTGAAAAATATGAGTAAAATTGCGCTTTCGGTGCGCTTTCGGTGCGCTTTCGAAATGGGGGGGGGTAGTCAAAGGAGGCTGAGCCTTGCCAACTTTGTCTTAGTGAACACCTCGGGCAGGTCAGAAAACCTATATTTTCGAGGGAGGCACAGTTGGGGTCGCTATCTCCGGTCTAAAAGAGGCATATTGTCCGATCTAAATGGGTGCCGCCGGCACTCACGACTCAAGGGGCGCCACCTGCACTCGAGAGTGGCACCTTCGGTGTCCAGACGCCCAGGAGAGGCGCCCGCAATCGTGATTCCCCCCGCATGTCCATGAAGTTAGCGACGGATTCGGATTCGAATTCAGCGTCGAGTAGGGATTCGCTTCACAATGTGGTGACAGGTCAATTGGGGCACGCTGATCACGAAATGGCATTCATTTTGACATTCACGGTAATCTTAGCCGAAGTTATTGTCCGATCGCCAAAATAATGGTCTCATTCGATTACTCGGGTCAGTATATAGCCGTAGCCTTCGCAACCTCACTCGTAGCAAATGACATTGGCCCTCAATTTCAAGATCAATGGCGATTGGATTAAACTTCGGGTCGTTTTGAGTCCTTTGACCTTGAAATTGAGGGTCAAGGTCATTTTCCACGAGTGAGGTTGCAAAGGTTACGGCAGATACTGACCCGAGGAATTTAATGAGACCATTATTTTGGCAATCGGCTTCTAACTTCGGGTCGTTTTGAGCCGCCCCGTCATATGGCCTTGAAAATGAGGGTCAATGTCATTTGCCACGAGTGAGTTTGCGAAGGCTGTGGAATCGAATGAGGAATCGAATTAACCCGAGGAATCGAATGAGACCATTATTTTGGCGATCGGACAATAACTTCGGGTTATTTGTCCTTTGACCTTGAAAATGAGGGTCAAGGTCATTTGCCTCCAGTGAGGTTTCGAAAGCTGCGCCTAGATATTGGCTCGAAGAATAGAATGATACCATTGAATGTATGTATGTATTAAAGCATGAACTATCCACACGAATGAGGTTTTTACAGTTGTTTGTCATGTTGGCAGGTTACACAGGGTACAATACAAAACACATCAGCATGCACTTTCACACTTCCACACACGCATAAAACTCAGTGCACCTCGCATGTCACGTCAGGTATGGCGCCCTGGCTCCAGGCTACGCTTCAGCTCTCTCATGAACTTGCCAGCAGACATGCACTCGAAGTCGCGTGGCAGACCGTTCATATTGCGCGCAGCGCGGTAGGCAAAGCGCCTCTTTCCGGCCTCTGTCCTGACCCGAGGAAGAGATAGGTGGTGGTCCTGTCGGGTCGTTCGAGAGTGCGCCGGTCTCTCACAGTTGTGAGAAAATAGACCGGCGAGACTCTCAGGCTCAGCGGTGCTGCGGACTTTGTGGAGAAGACAGAGGGTTTGATAAAGGAAGAGGTCGGGAGCATCGAGCCACCCCAGTGCTTCCCGTACCTCCGAAATGTGGTCAAACTTGCGTTTTCCGGAAACGACTCGCGCTGCAAAGTTGATGAGTTTTTGAATGCGATGCAGGTTTTTGGCAGAGCCGTTTCCGTACACGACCAAACAGTAACGAATGTGAGAGAACACTAGGGCGGTGACGATTTCGGGAAGTATTTGTGACGGGAGGTAGTGACGGATATGGGATAGACTGACAAGGATACCGCAGCACTTACGGCAGAGGGCTGACACATGAGCGTCCCAGGTGAGGTGCTGATCAAAAATGACACCCAAGTTGCGTGCCTCTGAGTGAGGTACCAGGTAAGTGTCACGGAACTTGATAGTAAACTGAGGAAGTGAGCGCAAATTTTGTCGTGATCCGATGGTAAGGAGTTCGAACTTCCTTACGTTAACTTTAAGCCCATTGCAATGAAAGTAGTCCCCAAGAGAAGCGAGAGCCGACTCCATGCGGGCGATAAGCGCTGGCATACAAGATTTTGGTTCCGAAATCATGACTTGAGTATCATCGGCATATTGCACCACAATCGCATCAGCCGCATGAAGACTCAAGTCATTTGCAAACGCGCTGAAGAGAATGGGTCCGAGCGATGAGCCCTGAAAGACCCCTTGATTTATATCACGCGGAGTGGACGTTACAATCTTGCCATCAGAGCCAGGGAAGCTAACACTCTGAGTGTGACCGTGCAAGTAATTTTGGAACCACAAAGTGTCTATGCCGAGAGCCTGAAGTTTGACTAACAGTTTTCCATGGTGAATGACGTCAAAACATTTGCTTAAGTCAATCAAACAAAGCAAAGCAATTTTACCAGAGTCGACAGCCGAGAGCATGTGGTCAGTGATACAAGTGAGCGCCGTCTCCGTAGAGTGCCGTGGGCGGAAACCGTGCTGGGTAGGAGCAAGGAGATGGTTGGATGAAAGGTAATAGTAGAGCTGGCGTTGCACCGCCCGCTCCACTATTTTGGCTATGACCGGAAGTATTGAAATTGGGCGGAAGTTGGAAGGATCAGAAGGATTGCCGGATTTATGGATTGGATACACACGGGAGCGTTTCCAGGAGGTAGGCACGTCGTTGGTCGTGATGCAGGAGTTGATGAGGAAGAGAAGGACGTGGCCGATGGAATTGAAGGCGAGCTTCAGGATACGGATGCAGAGGCCGTCAGCACCACGAGCCGGGGAGTTCCGCATACTAAAGACGATGCGGTGTAGGGCACTCATACTGATTGGATGCAGTGAAAAGTAACAAGCTCCCACTCTCGGCAAACGAGTGGGGAGAGAGGGAGGTGGACCTTGCGCCTCCAGCTCGGCCGCCACGGTCGGACCGACATTAACAAAAAATGCGTTCATGTCGTCATGCGAGGTAGATGGTAACACCTGGGCATTCGACCTCTTGCTACCCAATAAGTCTCGGGCGGATTTCCAGCAACTAGCTCTCCCCTGCTCGAGAATGCGGTCGCCCACGTACCGGCGCTTGTCAGCCCTGAACGCAGCTCTAGCAAGGCGATTTGCTGAGCGGTACTGATCTGAGCCATGACCATACACTCTCAGAGCTATGGCTCGCTGCATAATCAAAATGCGGGTACTGTCGGACATCGGAGGGGTCCGACATTATTTTGTTTTGCGATCGGACAATAACTTCGGGTCGTTTTGAGCCACCCCGTCCTTTGACCTTGAAGATGATTTTGAAGATGACCTTGAATGTAAAAATGAATGTCATTTGCGTGATCAGCGTGCCCCAATTAAACTGTTCCCACATTTTGAAGCAAATCGCTACTCGACGCTGAATTCGAATCCGATTCCGTCACTAACTTCACGGACCGCCACGTGCCACGTGCCCCCTAGGGCCCCTTGGTTGCACCCCTGTCCTCGGCCGGGGAAACTTTGAAAACAATTATCCACCCATGGCCTTGTGAGTTGTGGGAAATATCAAATATGTTATAAGTATTTTTATATCTCACTGTAATATATAAAAGGACCGGACCTGGACCATCACCAGGAGGAGGTGACTTTCTTGCAAGAAATGGCTAGTTGCTGAATCACACCATTTATGTACAACCTTAATATTGATATTGGCTGATTATTGTTGTGTGAGCTACCATGAGGTAGTCTTTGCCTACTTTGACCCAACATGCTACTTTCAATTTGTTTAAGATTGCACACCTCGCTGTTGCTAAAATACGTCGGTAATGAGGTATTACAACCTATGTTCATTCTAAGGTGTTAAACTTCAATTTTGCACATACTTCATTTTATCATTAGTCGCTTTTACTACCCCCCCCCCCCCCCCCCCCCCCGGTCGCCGACCCAATTACAACCCCAACGAAAAACACAAAGTTCCGCCTCTGGACACAGCACTACGTTTTCTGACAACGCTGAATGACAGGAAAAAACATATAATATATTCAGCAGGAGAGTCCTTACAATAGTATGCAGTAAGTAATTTCTCGACATGGCCTTTAACCCGCGCTTGATCGGGGGGAGGGCGCAAATATTGCCCCCCCCCTTATCGAATATTCGCGATAACTTAAAAACCGTTCAAGATATCAACCTGATACTTTCAGTACCTTCTGCCACATCAATTATACGTCGGCTCGGGAAAAATGCATGCTATTTCGTCGATGAAAAAATATATACACCATTTTGTGACGTCACTTTACGCGAAATTAGCGATAAAATCACCCAAACTTTAAGCAGGTGTAAAATGGTGACATTGTAAGATAAACTCAAACCAAAAGAAAGAAAAATAGTCAATTGAACGTTCTATCAAACTGCTATCTCGTAATTTTGAAATCTTTGGTTTCGACCCCATTTGTGAAGAAGAAACAATTTTTGGGGGGAACAAAATCTTGTTGTTTACAAATATAAAAAACGGAATATATGTGAAAGAATGGTATTCCAACAACATACAAAACAAATTTAAAATGAATATCACCTTTTTGACTGACTTATCGCTCCTTAAGTATGAGTAACTCATGACGTCATATTTTGAAATTGCTTTTGTTGGCTTTTATTGACTAAATAAAGACAAATCAATGCCAGCACTGTATTTCGGAGACAAACCTGATCTGCAACATGCCTTTTTTTTAATTGATCAATTTCGCATTTTGATCATATGTGACTCATGACATCATATTGCGAAATTGCGTTTTTTGCCTGTTATGGGCCAGATAAATGGGCCAGAATTATGGGCCAGATAAAGAAAAATAAATGCCAGCACTGTATTTCTGAGACAAAACTGGTCTAGAAACATACCTTTTGTATTTATATTCATCAATTTTAAATTTTGACTATACGTGACCTGAACTTGACCTAAGCTTGACACTAACTTCACTTAAATGAGGCCAGATGGTAAAATGACCATCACTTTCGAATGCTAAGTGTAAAATATCCATAACACATATATTGCATGAATTTCGGAAATTTGCTGCGTATAGTGACCTTTTGTGACCTTGACCTTTGCCAACAATCTCATGTTAGGTCATGCGGATGTGTATTATACCTCTGCTCATGGAGAGCCTTCAAATTCCGTGTTGCGCGTCTCGCTGCGATCATTGGTTCCGGAGATAATGAGGGGTCAATGCTCCCCTCCTGATCAATGGTGTTTCTGCTGAGACCCCGGTCAAGCGCGGGCTAAAACTGCTATCTCAGCGCTAAAAATCCCATTACGAAAGTGACTGGTTTCCTTTAAACACCGTATTGACACCCCTGCAAAAGATCATATCCAACACCCCCCCCCCCCCCGATCGAAAGAGCCGGTGTCATGGTGTGTCCGTACAAGTTTTGAAACCGTGGCGACGCCACTGTATGGAGATATAGCTTGCGGCATTTTCACCAGGTCAGACAAACTCAATTTTGTTTTTGATTTTTTAGGCCAATTTGGGTTGTTTAAATTTAACATACCTATATATCATTCGACTCCACTTCAGAGCTGAAGAACATTCTGGTAATTTGTATTTATTTTGTCGTGCAACTTGAGGTTGTTATTTTACTTGACCTTGGGTGACCTTGCGTGACCTTGACAAAAGAGCACTTTTTATATTTATATTTATTTTTAACATTGACCTCAGGATGTCATTAGTGTGCAAAACAAAATGGCGGATAGTTGTTTTCTATAAATGCCATTATTTTCCGTCCAAGCAATAGCCCTGGTGGGGGAGTCATTTTGACCCGCCCCCCTCTTAGGTTTTTCGCGAATAGCGAGAAAACAGCGGAGTGCAGGGCCGCCAAATATGGCACAGCTATTTGGGCATTAATTACACAAATTTTGTGCAAGTTTTAACTTCAGATCATCACAGGTCAGGTCACCAGGTCACGTCAAGTGACCTTACCTCCAAAAATGTTTGTGGTCGTGCCAAAGCCACAGTGTTTGTCCGAGAGCTTTGAAACTTGCAGAATGTCATAAGGTCACAAGTACCTACAATTCATTGATCTGTGATTTTGTTGTATCAGTGACCTAAGGTCAGGTCATTTTCGTGACCTCTCCATTATAAGTCAATGGGAAATATACACATGCTTCCTGTTCAGAGAATATGCTTTCGACCAGGCCAATTTTTTCATAATCATGTTATTTTAGCTCACTATTGATGACCCAAGTGCAATTGTTGAATGTGACTTCTGCAAGGTCAGCTGAGGTCATCTCGGGTTACCAGCACTTGTTTGCCAATAACTATTGATATAATAAGTATATAGACGTGCAAATGGCACCACTGTGTTTGTCTCGTCGTTTCGAAACGCTTTGGCAAGGCAAACACGTTGGTGTTAAAATTACCGCTATATATGCCTAACCAATAAACAAATATTAAAACCTTTTTGGGAAACAATGCCCTCGTGACCTTTAGTGACCTCTGGGGCCTAAGCTATTGACCTGAGCTTAAACTTGCGGACACCTACGACGATTTTATTTTGCATAAGCTTTCGTTTTTTCCCCGTTTGTTCCTAGCTATCACACAAATTTTGTGCAAGTTTTAACTTCAGATCATCACAGGTCAGGTCACCAGGTCACGTCAAGTGACCTTACCTCCAAAAATGTTTGTGGTCGTGCCAAAGCCACAGTGTAGTTCCCGAGATATTTGGGGGTTTCTGGAGCAAAGTTTCTGGAGCAAATTTGAACGTTGATGACCTCTGGTGACCTCAATAATGAGCTGAGCCAAATCATACCCGAAGTAACCTCGAATGGCCTTGTCAAGAGCTTTCAAACGTTTTTCGCGTCTTTATAGCCCTTTTGGTTTTCGAGTTAGTGGTGGTGAGGGGGGGGGGTCATTTTGACCCCCACCAGGGCGAAGTTGTTTCAGAGGCATACCGGGATTTGGCTCAGCTCAATATTTAGGTCACCAGAGGTCATTAAAGATCAAAAGGACTCGACGAGACAAACACAGTGGAGTCATTTACACGTCTATATATGTATTATATCAATAGTTATTGGCAAAGAAGTGCTGGTGACATGCGATGACCTCAGCTGACCTTGCAGAAGTTACAGAGTAACAATTGCATCTGGATCATCAATAATGAGCTAAAATAATATGATTCTGGAAGAATTGGCCTGATCCAATGCATATTATCTGAATAGGAAGCATTTGTATATTTCCCATTGACGTATACTGGGGAGGTCGCGAAATTGACCTGACCTTAGGTCACTGATACAAACAAATTAGAGATAAATGAATTGTAAGTACTTATGAACTTATGAAATCCTGCAAGTTTCAAAGCTCTCGGACAAACACTGTGGCTTTGGCACGACCACAAACATGTTTGAAGATAAGGTCACTTGACGTGACCTGATGACATGACCTGTGATGACCTGAAGTTAAAACTTTCACAGAATGTGGGTAATTGATGCCCAAAAAGCTGTGCCATATTTGGCGGCGCTGCACGTCGCTGTTTCCTCGCTATTCGCGAAAAATCTAAGAGGGGTCAAAATGACTCCCCCACCGGGGCGAGGGCTATTGTTATTGTTATTGTTGCTTGTACGGAAAATAATGGAATTTATAGGAAACACGTATCCGCCATTTTTTGCACACTACCAGCTGACACCCTGAGGCAATTTTACAAAGGAAAAAAAGAGAAAAATTATAAGAGCCCTTTTGTCAAGGTCACGCAAGGTCACCCAAGGTCAAGTAAAATAAAAACCTCAAATTGCACGAAAAAATGTATAAAAAAATACCGGCGTGTTCTTCAGCTCAAGCGGAGTCGAATGATATATAGGTTTTCTAAACTTAAACAACCCAAGTTGGTCTAAAAAAATGAGTTTAACCTGGTGAAAATGCCGCAGGCTATATCTCCATAGCCGTTGGTCGGAGTGAGCTAAAAATTCCACAGGCGTGTTCTGGACCCCATTACCCCTGCACGAAGTTTCATCAAAATCTGAGATGTAGGGTGTGTCGATTTGTCGTGATATTGTCTCCGTCGATGTCAAGTGCTAACTCCATTTTTGTGTAAAAAGGTCATTATTTCCTTTTAACAGACACCGGCAGAATATTAGCTGCTGCACTAGATGTCACACTATCTGGGTGTTACTGTGACGCTGTGGCATTCCGCGACGTGACGTCCGCGGCGCTGTGACATACTATGACATAGCAGGTGCTATGGCACAGCGCCGCGGACGGCCGTCACGGGTCAGCACTGTGTTGACACACCCGTATCATGTTCTTTTGACAGTCAGTCGGCATGTGACGGACTGGCGTTGTCCCCCCCCCCCCCCCCCCCGTCGCATGGAACGCAGTAGTCCAGCAGCGAAACACTGTACTGCGCCGTTTGGGTCTGCAGCGTGGGCAAACTCAGACAAAGCGACTGCAATTGCAGCGGTAAATATATACATATCCTTCAAAGGATTGTCGATTAAAAATTATATCGGACACATGTTTCAGAAATCGATGCAGTCATGCGGGCGCAAAAGAATCTAAGCCAAGGCCATCCTAGGAAGCATTCTCCAATTTTGTCCTAACTTTCACGTTATCCTATCCCAGTAAATGTCAAATCGACTTTTGTATGAGCGTATATCAAATATAATAGACTATTGTATATATGCATGTTTCATTGAAGACCAAGGAGTTATAAGTTTTTGTAAGTCTTCGGTTAGTTCTTTCAATAGTTCGAATACGTTTTTGGTGTTTGAAGGAAGATGAAATATTAACTTCCAAAGTTGCTCATATAAGTCAAAATAAGGCTAAAAAAGTGACGTTTCGGTTTATTTCTTTTTTCTGTTTATTTCGGTTTATTTCGCTAAACCATTATCTAACTACATAGTCGCTCACGAAATAAATTATCGCATCAATTGAAAAATTACATTGCACACAAATTGTCTCGTGAATTCGGGCAGGGTCTGACATCGGCGGGTCTTATATTTATATATATATATATAAAAGGGAAAAAATCAACTTACGGAGTCCTGTCATACAAATTATGCTGATGCAAAACAAGTTTCCAAATCCATCCATTCCAAAGATTCCAGCATTGGCATCCACGAAATCATGGTCTTCAAATCCTGTGAATCTCCATGTAATCTGTATATTATTAGTTGGAATGCAAGCATATCGAAGTCAAATGCGTGAAACGATACATGGCAGAGACATTTAATACCCGTAAAAACGGTACTACAAGTTCCAGCTACGACGTTGCACCTGTCTCGGTGCCCTGACACGGAAGCGCTGCGCACTGCGCAGCTCAAGGCCCTATAAGAAGGTAGCGTCACCAGGCGATTTGTTTACATTCTGCACCGACCGCTGTGTAACGTCACTGGGCGTCTCTTCGCCGCGTCCCGCTTGTGGAGCCAAGTATCGGTCGGCCGCCAAATCTAGTTCGTGGGATGTAATTTGGTGTGGTACATCCGTACTTCAACAAACTGTAGTCATTCGATATCTGTGATACATTTTTTTACGAATCATCAAGCTACGGTTCATTTAATCAGCTGTCCATATTCCGTCACAAGAGCGAATATGTATTTTGCAACACTGCTCAAGGTGGCCAGCAAGTTTCACATAGTTTTGTCACATAGTTTTTTATTTATCACATAGTTTTCACATAGTCACATAGTTTCCCGACGGGTTGTGACACCCCTCCGAGTGCCATGACAGACTGGGATCCTTCTAAGACAGACGGGGTGTGTTTAGTTACGGTAAACAGAGCTTGTGTCAAGTCAGCAGCAGACAGCAGCAGGGCAGAGTGCGGCTCTCGCCTCCGCCCTCAGTGGCACACAGCGGCATACAGTCACACACAGAGGCAGACAGTCACCCACAGAGGCAGACAGTCACGCAGTGGCACAAAGCAACATACTGTGGCACACACGGCACGGCATTGTCGTTCTCGCCCCCTACCTCGATGCCAACAGCGGCAGACCAGACAGGCGAGAGTGCCAATCTCGCCACATCCTTCGGCGGCGGACAGCGACATGCCAGAATACAACTCTCGTTCGTTCGTTCGTTACTCCCTCCGGCTCGCATCCCGGGTGTAGACATTGCAGCTCAGCTGGGCGCGGAATCCGGCGGCCAAGGCCGCCACCACACCGTCATCGCGCAGGGTAGTCGGGTCCGGGTGGATGACGCCCAGGTACCGGAGTCGAGCTCTGACCAGGGCGGGGCACCGCTGCAGCACGTGCCGCGGTGTGTCAGCATCTTCTCCGCATAGCCGGCACAGGGCGGCGGGACATCCCTCGGCGCTGCACTGCCCTCAGCCGAGCCTTGGTCGGCGGCCGATCCGGTGGAGGTACTGCTCCGAGCCGCTCCAGTGCCCGGCTCGGACTCTGAGCGAGACGGAGTCCGAGCCGTAGCGAGACGGTCGCCGTCGCCGACCGGGCCCCGCTGGCGGGTTTCATGATCCTTGTACCGCCCGCCAGGCCATGATCGCTGCCAGGTGGAGGTGGCGGATCGGGAGACGGCCTTCTGGGTGGTGGCGACGGCGATGGGCGTGTATTGTTGGAGGAGGGCGCTGGCCTCCTTTGCGAAGACGTCCGCTCACTCTCGCCAGCGGCGGCGGCCGGGCTACGGAAGGACAGCGGCGGGGCGGCGGAAGACGACGCCATGGCAGCGACAGGCAGCGGCAGGGCGGCGGAAGAAGACGCCAGGACAGCAGTCTGTATGCGGTCGCGCAGCGGCCGTTTAGCGACAGATGGTGACAGGTCAGCAATGACTTGGAGCTCCGCCAGATCACTCGGAGCTCCAGCTGTGCTGGCGAACCTGGTTCGCTGCTCTTTCCTGTGCCTTGATCATCTGCGCAAGCGGCATTCAACTACCTGAGCCGCAGGTGGAGGCGACACTGCCACCCGAGTCCGGCACGCCTCCACTGCCACCAGAGTCCGGCACGCCTCTACTGCCGACGGAGCCCAGCACGCCTCCACTGCCTACGGAGTCCAGCACGCCTCCACTACCACCTAAGTCCGGCCACGACTCCACTGCCTCCAGAGTCCAGCACGCCTCCACTGCCGACGGAGTCCAGCACGCCTCCACTACCACCTGAGTCCGGCACGCCTCCACTGCCACCAGAGTCCGGCACGCCTCTACTGCCGACGGAGCCCAGCACGCCTCCACTGCCTACGGAGTCCAGCACGCCTCCACTACCACCTGAGTCCGGCCACGACTCCACTGCCACCAGAGACCGGTGTGACTCCACTGCCACCAGTCCGGCACGCCTCCACTGCCTCCAGAGTCCGGCACGCCTCCACTGCCTCCAGAGTCCGGCACGCCTCCACTGACACCAGAGTCCGGCACGCCTCCACTGTCGACGGAGTCCAGCACGCCTCCACTGACACCAGAGTCCGGCACGCCTCCACTGAGTTGTCTGTCTTCCTGTAGACATGCAACACATTGGTAAATAAATGCAGGGATTTTACCATCTATCACTTAGCATCAAGGCAGCAGAATGCTAGGATCATAGATGTCAAATTTAGTTATATAATTGAAAGATTGAGCTGATTGTCTGGATGAGCTGATTGTCTGGTGCATATCTATGTGGTTCTGATGCATATCTTAACCCTCGCCCTAGGGGGGGGGGGGGGGGGTGCTGACTGCCCCCCCCTGATATTTTTCTTTGAATAACTTTTTACACATGCGGCGCATCTTGCTATATGCACTAATTTCAATATGGTGTGACAAAACATATCACCTTTCTTTGACACCTCCAATTATAGGCTATTAAACTGCATCAAATTTGTATTGTGTGACACACAAGCAAATATGTATTGAATTGGCAAACACCAATCTCTTCCAAGACAATCAATACATATTACATACTATGTCAAAATTCATGTTAACCCTCGCCCTACTGGAGGTTTTTCACCTTCGCCCTACGGGGGTCCTAAAAAGACCCCCGGTTAACTTCCAAACCAAGCAGCATAGAGCAACGCGGTAAGAACCAACATGTTGCCCGTCATGTTTGGAATCTAACGGTATGCATTTTTTAGGTTTCGGGTCAACGAGTGGCCTTCCAGGTCAAGTGAATGATCTCGAATGACCACGTACAGAACAGCGATTTTGCTCTGTCGGAAAACCTCAAAATTAAAAATTATAAATGTAAATAAAATGCATGTTCCTTGACCAGTTTTGTCTCAGAAATACAGAAAAGATAATAATTTGTTCGTATCTGGTAAAAAAAGACCAAAAAGTTATTACAAAAATGACGTCATAAGTTTCTTACACTTATGGAGCCATCACTCAGTCAAAAATAGAAATATTGCTTTGAAATTTGGTTTGGGTATTGTCCATACTCAGTTCTCTCACATATATTCCGGTTTTTCTAACATCTTTGAAAATTTTGATTTGTGGTGATTTGAAGACAAAAATCATTTAATTTGTATTTTAGGGGTCAAAACACCCAAAAAATCGGAAATCCGAGACTGCCATTTTAAAGAGAATTACATTTTATATCTTAAGTTAGGTGAATTGCGTTTGCAATTTGCTTCAAAACTCTGTTTTCTACGATTTGTCAAATATTTATCGTTTTTCCACCAACATGACGTCATCAAAACATGATTATCTCCCAATCTACTTAACCAATTTCAATTAAATTTTTACAGCATACGTATAATTGTTGTAAACTCAGCTACTGAAAATTTCAGCAAGATGCGCCGCATGTGTAAAAAGTTATTCAAAGAAAAATATCAGGGGGGGCAGTCAGCACCCCCCCCCCCCCCCCCCCCCTAGGGCGAGGGTTAAGATATGCATCAGAACCACATAGATATGCACCAGACAATCAGCTCATCCAGACAATCAGCTCAATCTTTCAATTATATAACTAAATTTGACATCTATGATCCTAGCATTCTGCTGCCTTGATGCTAAGTGATAGATGGTACACAGGAAACATTGAAAAGCTTACAAGTACTAACTGTAAATTAATTAATGCAAATGTCAATAAAAAGTAGTGTGTAAATAAACATAACAAACAATGGTAAAGGTACCTTATATATGCAGGCAATAATTAACCAAGCACCCAAGCAAGTACTAAAAGAATGGAAGATGCAAACTATTTTACTGATGCTGATGCCACAAGTGTAATACCTTGAGATGGATGCTGGCAGGATTTTTTAGAAGGGATTGCATCAATTCTGAGCTTCGGTTTGGTGTCAGGAACTAAAGTTATCTTTATTATATGATGCATCATAATCTTCCTCCACAAAGTGCTCAGAGCAGACATAATAATTTTCGCCATTAAACAGGTCTGCCCTGGCACACTTGTGCACCCATGCTGCCCAGATCATCTTCTCTTTAGGAAAGCGAAAGAAAGCGAGATCCATTTCCTTGCGCTTATGCTTCTTGCCAGCCCATGATCCACAGGTTGACATAGCACAATGTGACGGCATGTTTAACTTGTGGACTGTGGTGTAATCTGAAAAGGGACAAAAGAATGCATCCACAATTACAATTTAGATACACTAGACACAACCATAATTATCAATATCTTAAGGGTAAACAACCTACTATCAAGTATCCATTCAAGGGTTTCCACTTTCCATCCATCACAGCTAGTAACCTACCTACCTATTGTCTTCATAAGACTGGGAAACCAATCTGGTAGATACCTATAGATTGTACAGAAATTAAACAGAAAGCATTGGCCAGGTATTATATATATAAACCAGTGAGTGTATGGTCAAACATTAAGATAAGTCGAACCATGGTCCATGGTGAGAAATGTACCAATCTCTTTCACATCCTGATCCACATCACATTAGTCTTCGGTTCGGGAGGCACCTAAACTAGTTTTGTGAAAAGGCACCATCAAAGTTAAATTCCGGGAGCCAGGATCGTTAAATTACTGTTGAATCATTCCTATCAGATTATAAGTAACTTTCAGGATCACATTAAAAAACAGCACCTAAATAAAACATCGCCCAAAGTCCTAGCCAACCCTACCCAGATTACCACAATCTTACGAATGGCCGCCGTTTTGTTTACGTTTTGAGACTCCCGGCGCTCGGTCCAAGTGACGCCCAGTGACGTCACTCAAGGGTCGCGGCTAGCAAATCGGGCCTCCCTATGACCCACAACACAGGTGAAACCCCCCTGGCGCAGCTCAGTTGAGACTGTCAGTGCCCTCTGGTGGGCTCCGGTTGAACCGCTCCGCCCGGTCCGGTGGGGGTGGGGAGGGGCGGGGAGAGGCGGGCTGGAACCAGTCTCTCCCACGCTGCCTGGGAGCATGCCCGCCGTCTGACTCTAGGTGCACGACCCCATATCTTGGGATCGCCCCGCTGCCTCTCCACTGCTCTGTCCCTCCCCCTCACCCTCCCCCTCTTCACCTTGCAAGGACGCCGCCGCCATTTTTATTTTCTCCCGGAACAGCCTATAGCCATTTTCCGGGGAGGGGCAATGACCTCTGGCAATTTGCCAGGCAAAAAAACTACGTTAACCGGTTTATGTGACCCGGAGCAAACTAGGGACTAGGGCAGCTATTTTACGTTACTAATTACGTTAACCGGTTTATTTGTACCCGGAAAAACTATTTGTTCAAAGTAATTATAATATCTAACATTACGTTAAGTATTTCGTTCAAGGTCAAATATAATATCTAGCATTACGTTAAGTATTTCGTTCAAGGTCAAAAATAAGTAAAACACGAGACACACATACATACATATTTTTATTACATACACTTGAACAGTGTCAGTGTTGGTGGAGCCGTGGGGGTGCCGTCATTGCAACAACGGGAGACTGTTGCCAGTCTCCCTGGCTCCGGCGCCTCGGCGAGACCTGGTTGTGGGGTGTATTTAGCTGGGCGAAAAGTCCTGAATAATAAAAAAACAGCGTCTAAGGCAAAGGGAAAAAACCTGCGCGGTGGGCCAAAAATGCGCAAGGCCAAAAATCCCTGTTATATTTGTTTAGCTAAACGTGCTTGGTAGAGATAATCTAAGAGGGGACCTATCAATTCAGGATAACTATCACCTAACAGTGTAAAACAGTTTGACGGGGTGGATACTGCACCGCAGCGCAGCGGACACCGCACCGCAGCGCAGTGGAGTGAGCACCGCACCGCAGCGCAGCGGCCACCGCACCGCAGCGCAACATCGGCATCTGTGATCGGGGGCGGGTGTTCATCAATCCGCCGCCAACGCAAAACCGCTCATCAACCATCGGCGTCCCATCGCAGAAATCCCCCGCCAAATCAGCCACGCAACGAACCCCTCGCCGCGCGGCCGATCCAGCAGGGGGGCCCCGCAACAAGACACCGGCAGCCAACACGCAACCCCACGTCGGCAGCAACATGATTTAACATACTGCACCGCAGCGCAGCGGACACCACACCGCAGCGCAGTGGAGTGAGCACCGCACCGCAGCGCAGCGGCCACCGCACCGCAGCGCAGCATCGGCATCTGTTATCAGGGGCGGGTGTTCAACTACTCGGCTTTGGCAAGAGCGGAGTAGAGGGGAGAGGAGGGTTGGGAGGAGCATTACGTTAAGAAATGAACAACGAATTCCAATGGAACCTTTCGTTGCGCGACTGATTTGGCAGGGAATCATGCCGCCGCCAACGCAAAACCGCACATCAACCATCGGCGTCCCATCGCAGAAATCCCCCGCCAAATCAGCCACGCAACGAATAGAACCCTTCGCCGCGCGGCCGATCCAGCAGGGGGCCCCCGCAACAAGACACCGGCAGCCAACACGCAACCCCGCGTCGGCAGCAACATGTTTTAACATACTGCACCGCAGCGCAGCGGACACCGCACCGCAGCGCAGTGGAGTGGGCACCGCACCGCAGCGCAGCGGCCACCGCGCCGCAGCGCAGCGTCGGGATCTGTTAAAGGGAAATAATGACCTTTTTCCACAAAAATGGAGTTAGCACTTGAAATCGCCAGACGAGGCCAAAATATATTGTAAATTCATCACATTTTGCATGAAAACTTTCCTACCGAAAGATATTTCAAGTTAAAGTTGATAAGCGTTCCACACTTTTAACGACCGGTACTTGCAAGTACTTTTGGTCCTCATCAAACTGCGGGCTTTTCCCGTATTGTTTTTTTACGCAATGGAGTGGAAAATATATTGTGCGTTCTGCTTGTTGTGATTATATGCCCGGCGGTCTTCTAAAACTAACAGCGATTGGAAAAAGTGGCAATAAAATCGGAAACTCATCGATGCACATCAACGGCGGCATAGTTAGTGGTTGCGACCCTCAATTTTTGAAAATAAATTCATTTGTTTTCAACATTAGGAGTATTGTATAATTTGTCTGTGGCTGTATATAACACTATGCTTTATATTATCATGCAAAATAATAATTTTTCCCAAAAAAACTAACAAACAATAACACAAAACTGGCAATTAAATCGGAGGCTCATCGATGCACATCGACGGCGACCTATTTAGCGTCGGCGATTTGTTTACAAAGCATTGTCATGCTTTTCGGCGCACTTAACCATTGTGGCGAGTTGTTGCTAGTAGCGCTTTCGTTCTCCATGGCAACCAGGCGTGAGCCAATGAAAAGCCAGAACGTATTCCCTTTCTGGCTTTTGATTGGCTGACGCCTGGTTGCCATGGAGAACGAAAGCGCTACTAGCGTGTGTCCGAGCAGCGCTCAGTTTGATCGGAAATGTCACAGAGCCTCCAAAAATGCCGCAATGGATGTAAACAATGGTAGGGAAGGGCGAATTTGTCAATGACCTTCATGAAGTACACAAGGTACTTGTTTGGTATTTTTCCCAAACTTACAACTTCGAATTTGGGAATAATTTTATTTAATTCTTAAATTTAAATAAAATCATTTTAAAACCATAGCGGTAGCCTAAGAAATTGTTGCTAACAAAATCAAAAGGTCATTATTTCCCTTTAACAAAATGCGAATACTGCACCGCAGCGCATTGGCGGGGTGGATACTGCACCGCAGCACAGTGGAGACTGCACCGCAGCGCAGCGGCCACCGCGCTGCAGCGCAGCATCGGCATCTGTGATCAGGGGCGGGTGTACAATTAGAAGGCTCTGGCAAGAGCGGAGTAAAGGGGGAGGAGGGTTGGGAGGAGCGTTACGTTAAGAAGTGAACAACGAATTCCAATGGAACCTTTCGTTACGCGACTGGTTTGGCAGGGAATCATGCCGCCGCCAACGCAAAGCCGCACATCGGCGTCCCATCGCAGAAATCCCCCGCCAAATCAGCCACGCAACGAATAGAACCCTTCGCCGCGCGGCCGATCCAGCAGGGGGCCCCCGCAACAAGACACCGGCAGCCAACACGCAACTCCCACGTCAGCAGCAACATGATTTAACAGTTAGTCAGAAAGTTATTTCTGACTGGTTTGGCAGGGAACCATGCCGCCGCCAACGCAAAACCGCACATCAACCATCAGCGTCCCATCGCAGAAATCCCCCTCCAAATCAGCCACGCAACGAATAGAACCCTTCGCCGCGCGGCCGACCCAGCAGGGGACCCCCGCAACAAGACACCGGCAGTCAACACGCAACTCCCACGTCAGCAGCAGCACGATTTAACAGTTAGTCAGAAATAACTTAATGAAGTATTTTATTGGAGGTGATTTATTTTTTCTTGTTGAACCGTCTCAAATTGCGGCGGTAGCGGTTACGTTCAGAGGAGCTGGGGCGGGAGGGGCTCTTCTGTCTTATAGGGCGAGGGAGCTGGGAAGGAGGGTGGGGGGAGGGGAGGGATGGCGGGGAGAGGGTCGGACTCTCTTCAGGGAGACGGGGAGGGGGAGGGGGGAGCGGGCGGGCGGGGAGCTGGGGCGGGCGGGCGGGGAGCTGGGGCGGGAGGGCGGGGACTGGGCGGGGTTGCGGGCGACTTTCCGGGAGACGGCTCTCATGAGAGTCGTCCGAGGAGGGGAGGTCCTCCGAGAATCGGCTCTCCGCTGGTGCTGAGGAGGCCGGGGAGGCGGGGCCTGAGTCGGTGTTCGACTCGGCTGGTTGGGCTGGGGAGCGCGGTGCCGGTGGATCAGTGGCAACGGCGCCTTCGAGGTCCGACAGAGATGCCTCGGGGAGCTGGGGTGGTGGTCGGGGGGTCTGTCGGTTGGGGGTCTTGCGGGAGGCCGGTGGGGTGGGGGGAGGTTCCGGGAGGTGGGAGGGGCGGCCAAGCGCCGGGGGCGAGACCTGGGCTGAGAGAGGTGGAGGGCGGGGCGTCCGGTGGGCGCCGACTGTCGCCGCGCTTCAAGCGCTCCGCCTCGCAAGCGAGGCCCCAGGCCAAACACCGGCGGTCCCAGGCCGGGTGGGCCTGGTCGCACGTGGCGCAGCGTGCTGCGCGCGTGCACCCTTCGGTGCCGTGCTCGCCAGCGCACCGACCACAGGTGGCGGTGCGCACCCGGCAGGTCCACTTGAGGTGGCCGTAGTGCCAGCACTGCTGACACTGCCGGGGGGGGGGGGGGGCGGGATCCACTCCCTGACGGGGGCAGCCACGTACCCACAGTGGATGTGGGTCGGCAGCTCCTTGCCTCGGAAGCGGAGCCGAATCAGCGGGTTGGGCTGATCGGGTCGCCGCTTCGATGGCGACAGGCGAGTCACCTCGCACACCCCTTGGTGTGCGAGTTCCCGGAGGAGGTCGTCCTCCGAGAGCTCGGCCACGTCTGGGCACCATGCCAGACCCTCCACGGAGTTGAGGTGCGCCGGGGCCTCCACGGCGACCTTCACTCCGATGAAGGTGGTCCGTCCCATGACACTGACGTTCTGTTGGGACGTCAGTGTCTCGATCAGGAGTGCTCCTGACCGAATGGGTTTTGCGCTGGCTACGTCGCCACAGATGGCGACCAGCCAGCGCCGGACCAGGAACGGGTTGACATTCCTAAATGGAATGCCATCCGCTCGCCACATAAGGAGGCAAGCGGGCCCGTCCGGGGGGTGGGGTCGGGGGGGAGCCGTGCTCCGGGTCGGACCCTGGGAGGCCCCTGAGGGGAGCGGGGAGTGGATCCGACCGGGGAGGTGCGACGTCGCGCACCGGGGGGGACCCCAGAGGGGGGTCGGGCGGGTCGGGGGGACGGAGGGGCGGGGGGTCGCCATGACCGGAGGAGGGAGGGGAAAGTTAAAACAGGAACCTAAGTTTTACGTTAATTTGCCACACACGACAGAACGTGTTGGCAACTGCAACTGCAAGTTAACTCAAAGTCTGGAGGGGAACTAGACCGTGGAGGAGGCCTATTGCCTATCTAATGATTCTGCCTACTTAAAAATATCTAAGAGGCTACCTATCTAAGGGTCTAACGACCCTGCCACATGCACGTGGACAGGGTCCCGCACCCGGAAGCGGTGGAGGGCTGGAGAAGGCTGTCTGGAAGGCGTCCGTGGTCCGATGTCGATGAAAGGATGCGCCGCCGCCACCGCCGTGACCGCTGCACCGTTCGTTCGCGGTCGGCGGCGGTGTGGAGTGGAAGAGCAGGTGAGGGTCGGCCCCGCGCCGGCTGCGGTCAGCGGTCAGCGGTCAGCGGTCAGCGGTCGGCGGTCAGCGGTCAGCGGTCAGCGGTCAGCGGTCAGCGGTCAGCGGTCAGCGGTCAGCAGAGGTCAGCGGTCAGTGGTTAGAAGAGGTAGCACTGGCGGCGGCGCGTTGGCGTTGAGCCGGCACAGTGCACTCCGCCGGTTGAGCCAGGTTTACCACCCAGAGGTCGCCAGGAGGTCGCCTCCAGGAGGTCGCCAGGAGGTCGCCTCAACTCATATGATGCCAAGACCGTGACCGCGGGTCGGTCAGGCGGAACTGTAAATCCATTGGCAGGCATGCGACCGCTCCTAACAGAGCAAAACATCTCCTGAGGCAACAGCGCGCAGTCCAAGGCCACTGACTGTAGGGTTATCGTAAATGTTTGATAGTGCTGGTTCAACTGAGGGCGAGGCCCTTTCGAGTTTTACATGAGTAATTTGATGTGCGGGAATACCGACAGGGATCAATGGAATACAGCGTTACATTGTTTTTGTATAAATATTAATCAGGTATACCGATAGGGAAATAACTACTGGCAGGGCCTCCGCCACGCCTTTGAAATGGGGGGGGGGGGACGGGGACAGGATCGAGCCGAGTGGTCGCCGTCAGCGAGAAGTTGTTGACCGGGGGGGGGGGGCGGGGTGGAGCGTTAGCGAAAAGTTGTTGACGGGGGGGGGGGGCGTGAGCGTTAGCAAAAAAAGCTGTTGAGTGGGGGAGGGGGGGGGGGGGTGGAACGTCAGCGAAAGCTTGTTGAACAGGGGAGAGGTAACAAATAATAATTACAACCCTACCGGTGTCGATTTTTCAAAACGATTGGGGGGGGGGCGGAACATAGACGGGTCCAATGGGGTTAATATCAGCGCCATGGCTTCCCCAAACGACTGAAATCGGCAAAAAAATGACGCATTTGATGTTTGTAAAAGAAAATATAAGGAATAGGTACAAAGTAGTTTGTTTTAAATCAGTTCTAAAAAAATAAACAGTCACATGAGTTTTGCCTTGCGTCGTACGGCGCCTCAAACCAAAGTTTTTGGCCTAGCCTACGACCGACCATTTTGTTTATATAGTTTTGTTTTGTTTTGTGTTATAAACGCTTTGATGGGATGGATTTCCGAGATCAGGACCCACGCTAAGCTAAAGCGTGTTGGGCGGGCCCTGACCCCACCATCCGATCGCGCAATGTCAGTCACCGGCAGAATTTAGAAGCGAAAGTTTAACGTCCTCTAACGACTGAGGACGGTCCACTCTGCTCTCTGGCTTCCTCTGACCTTGAACACGGCCGCTGTCGCCGGCCGCAGGTCATCTCCGCCAGGAGCAAATAGCGAGCGCCGAAGCGTCTCGAACCCACCATGCCAGGGTGTGTCAAATCTGTAGTGGCCTCTCAGGCCGACCGAGGGCCCTCTCAGGCAGATCAAAGGCCCCCTCAAGCCGACCTCGGTTACCCTCCAGCAGACTTGTGCTTGATTCCGCTTCAGCGGAATCGAGTCCGATTCCGATTCCAATATATACTTTATTAGAGAAATCGATTACGAATCCGCTTCCAGGGCACCTAAAAAAAACTGTATTCCGAATCCGATTCCATTGATTCCAATTGTATTACACTGGCTGCCTAAAAAATGTCCGATCATTCTTACATTTTGTACAAATGGCACGAACGGCACGAATGACACGAATCGTCATATTCAATATATTACACAGCTATATTTAATATGGCTATTTTGATTACAAAAAAAAAATCATGAAGTTTGTTAAAAAAAATACTGGCCTGTGCTGCAAAATTGTGATAGTTCAAAAATGGCAAAGTCTAACGAAGGTTCAAAACGATATATAATATCTAGACTTACCTATAACCAAGGTGCATGAACATATTTCAAGCTGCTATTTGTAATATGATAGGTACATGGGGAAATCAATGCCTTGAAAAATATAATATTATGGCATATACGGTACAATAAACATACCTAACATTGTCAGAAGTGAATATCATTGTACCTATGTTTCCACTTAAAAGTAGAATTACTGAGCATTGTTGACTCTCATTAGGTACAAACCATCGCCTAGCTTTGCTTCAGCTATTCATGCTCAACGGAACAGATTTCCTTCGGGGAAGAGTGATGTCCGATGATGAAGAGTGAATTCATGGCCAGAGTGATGTTTTTTCGAAAATAAAACGGAATCGCTTGAAATAGCCATCGATTCCGATTCCGATTCCATAATTTGCTTAACCCGCGGGTCACTGGGGGGGGGCTTTCTTAGCCCCCCCCCCTCCCCCTAGGAATATTGGGAATATCTCAACAACTAATGCAGATATCGACGCCAAACTTTCAGTATCTCTCTGGGCATCATTTGTACACCTTTTGTGCAAAACTGAAGCAATTTTCGTCAGATCACTAAACACGATTCTGACACAAAAATCAGCTAAACTTTGCCAGGCCGTACAAATGCCACATTTGAAGCAAAATGCAATCGAAAAACGATAAAAGGTAGAAAATTGCAAGGGCTACAAACCAGCTATCTCGAAATTTAGAAAATTTGGTTTTCGATCCCAAAATAAAAAAAAAAGTGTTTTTATATGCCCACAAAATCACATTTTTCAAAGATATTTGAGAAGAAAAAAAAACGGAATATATGTCAGATAACGACATATGGGCAACTACCATACCAAATTGAAAAACAATATCAGCTTTTTTGATTGATATGGCATATAAAGTATGGGTAAATCATGACGTCATATTTTGCAACTGCGTTTTTTGGTTTTTATTGACCAGATACAGACAAATTAATGCCAGCACTGTATTTTTTTAAAGATAAAACTGATATAGAAACATGCTTTTTCATTTAGATTTATCAATTTCAAATTTTGGCCTTCAATGACCTGAACTTGACCTGAACTTGACACTAACTTCACGTAAATGAAGTTAGGTGGTAAAATAACTATCACTATCGAATTCTACGCGTAAAAGCATCAATAAAACATGTGCTGCATGACTTTCGTAGATATTTTGTGTGTAGTGACCTTTTGTGACCTGATCTTGACCTTGATCTTTTCCAACAATCTCACTTTAGCTCATGTGGGATATGTATCATACCTTTGACATCACTTTGGGTGGACATAGGCGCAATCGAAGGCCATGGATGGCAAGTATTGTCCATAAACTAAAATACCTCGATTTTGACGTTTGACTTGACCGTGACCTGACATGTGACCTTAATTTGAAATTTGTAAGTGTGCGTTAGGTTTATAGTGATTGATTCCACCGGATTTCGATTCCACCCAGATACCAACGGAATCTAATCCGATGCCGATTCCAGTACAAAAGGAATCGATTCCGGAATCGGATTCGATTCCACTGGAATCAAGCACAAGTCTGCCCTCCAGGAGGGGTCATAACTCCCTAGACCCCCTATTTCACCTCCTTGACTACGCTATTGGTTGTGGATTGAAGCTCCAATCGCAATTTCCAAAACTCTAATGCTAGCCTCTAAACTTCGATCTCAATCTAAAAATAAAAATAAAAATGCTATATTTTTTTCAGGCGTGCTTCCTCAGATCGACTAGGGCTTTCTCAGTGACGTCCAGAGGGTCCACTCTGGCTTCCAGATGGCCAACTCTGGCATCCAAAGAGCCCACTCTGGCCACCCCCTAGAGGGCACAATCTGGTTTCCAGAGGGTCACCATGGTCTCCGGAGGACCCACTCTGGCCGGCCATTTGAGGGCCCACTCTGGCTTCTAGAGGGCTCACTCTGACCTTCATAGGGCTCACTCTGACCTTCAGAGGGCTCACTCTGACCTTCAGAAGGTCCACTCTGGCCTCCAGAGGGTTCAATCTGACATTCAGAGGGTCATTCGGCCAGCCATGGCTGGTCTCCGGGGGCCAACCCTGGCCTCCAGTAGGCCTACTCTCTGGCTTACAGAGAGCCCACTCTGGCCTCCAAAGAGCCCACTCTGGTCTCAGATGGCCCACTCTGGTCTCAGAGAGCTCACTCTGGCCTCCAGGGGGCCACCCTGGCCTCCATAGGGCCCACCCTGAACTCCATAGAGCCCACTCAAGCATTTAAATAGCCCACTCTGCTCCTTGCCAACCTCCAGAGGGCCCATACTCGCCTCCATCCAGAGGGCCCACTCTGATCTCCGGATCAGCGGCGGCGCCACCGGGGGGGGGGGCAGGAGGGGCAGTCGCCCCCCCCCCCCCCCCCCCTGTCGTCTGACAGGGGGGGGGGCAAACATATATTTTGCCCCCCCCCCCCCCTTCCCCTGTCATTTAAGGAGGCCCCTCCATGCTTCCAAGGGGCCCCATCTCGCAGGCCCCATTGTGGAGGTCACAGGGGCCCCTGGAATCCAGAGGGGGTCCTATGGAGGTCATAGGGGACATTTGCAGGCCAGAGGAGGCCATCCGGAAGCCAGAGAGGAGGTCAGAGGGGACCTATGGAGGTCAGAGGTGGGCTCCTGGAGGTCAAAGGGGGTCCTTTGGAGGTCCGAAAGGCCACTGAAGGCCAGAGGGGGCCCTCTGGAAGCCAGATAGGCCCTCTGGAGGTCAAAGGCCAAGGGGCCCCTGTAGGCCAGAGGGGTCCTATGGAGGTCATAGGTGCCCCTGAAGTCCAGAAGCGGCCCTCTGGAAGCCAGAGGGGAGGTGAGAGGAGCCCTATGGAGGTCAAAGGCCCTTCTCAAATGGGGGCCCCTCTCAAATGGAGGCCACCTAAATTTGTACTTCCCCTGACAAAAATTCGTGGCGCCGCCCCTGCTCCGGATGGCCTACTGTGACTTCCGGAGGGTCCATCCTGTCCTCCAGATGGCCCACCTTGTCCTCCAGAGGGCCCACTCTGGCCTACTTTGGCCCACTGTGGCCTCCAGAGGGCCCACTCTGGCCTCCTGATGGCACACTCTGACCTCGAGAGCTGTCACTCTACTTAGCCGTTTCAGCGTTTTTTTTAGGCGATTCATTTCCGACTCAAAAACAATTTCTTTAGGTGAAGATAAACACATTTAGTCGGTACACTCCTTGATTCATAATTGATTTACCATTTTAGTCTGTAAAGATCCGACCCTTATAGTATCCCTTGAAGTGAAAAACGAGGCACACAAACCTAAAGTGGTAACGTCTATCAATCGTCTATATTGTCTTATAACGTATATCGCGGTTAATCTCACATCTCACAAACTACGCTTCAACGTGAATAATGGTTATGCCAGAACGGTAACAGGCTCTTGGGGGGGGGGGGGCAAATCCCCACAAAAATCACACAATTCATCTCACTCATCGAATTTCGATTCTTCATAAATCAATAGGTGATTTAAACAAAACTTCCTTAGCAAAAGTTGCGTAGATATTCGGTTAAATTAGAAGATGCGTCATTTTTTGGTCGACTTCAGGCGTTTTGGGGCGCTTGGCCCTTCCAACCCCCTTGGATACGCCAGTGGCCAGATAAACATTGGGTGGGAGAGCACCTTGGGGGGGGAGGGCTGAACTCAACATTGTGGGGAGGGGGCGAGGGCCACTGAACCACTGAGTACACACTGAGTACACTGAGTCACTGAGTACAACTGAACACTGATTTCTAGTTGTTTGTCAGGGAAAATTGGGGGGATTATCCCCCTGGCTCAAGAATGGGGGGGGACACGCCCCCCCCCCCCCCGTGGCGGAGCCCATAACTACTAGTTGTGGTTATATACAATCATCATCATACGTTTCCGTGTCGAGCAATGCAGATTCAGTTATCGAGTCTCTTCTGAGATATTTCGAAGAGATGTCAGGTCATGTCATCGCAAATGGCTTCAGGAATGTTTGTGGTTAGTCAGTTCCTTCTGCGACTTTCCATTCCAACCACAGTAAGACAGAAACTTCAATATGGTAGCACCAAAACAAGCATGTATCTGAAGTTGTGACAAATGATAGACTTTTGACGACAAAATATCTGGTGATCGACTTGCTTTCGAACATATTTCTTAGATAGCAATCCCGGCAATCCCGGCATTTACCAGACAAGGAGAGCGAAAACCTGTTCTGACCGCGGGTGAACTGGGTACAGAGGCGCAGCAGCTATCGGCGGCGCATGGCATGCAGAACTCGTGAGCTCGACTGCCACGAACAGTGCAGGGTGCTGGGGTGAGAGATATCGGCCGCACCAGACACACTGACCGGTCTGTGACGTCAGAGGTGAGGTAACCGACCGACCGCCTGCCTCCACATAGCCCGTGCCTCCTTTGCTCCATCTTGTCTGTCTCATTAGTCCTAATCTTTGAACATATGTACACTGCTCCCGAACGCCATCTAGCTGGATTTTACCCATAGTCACCTCCTCCGAGCTGTATCATATTTCTCATCTTCCAAGTCCTTCAATTCTCCATTGAGGCACGTCTTGGCCCTGCTGATTCCATGACTACAAAACATCAGTCCACACACAGTTTGCATACGAGTCGAGTCTGCAACCCACAGTCTATAATGTACACAGAGTGCAAATTACGTGGCGGATTTAGACTGGCCAAAGAAGTTGGGTTCGGCAGCCAAATCTCAGACTGTGACAACATTTATGAAACAAATAAATCCAATTCCCGATTTTGATGCCTTGTGCAAAAACACTGCTTTAAAAAACTTTCCTTTAAAGGGAATGTTTCACCTTTCTGAAAGTTTTCAAATATACGCTGGTTGTGGTCGAAAAAATGAGGGAGTGCTGCTGAAAACGATGGTGATATTTTTTATCTCTCGAAAAGTCACTTAACTTTATACAAATAAATTTTCAATTTGGGATGTAAACGTCACTATTGAGCTATAGAGAGCTATAGAGAAAACTTTTACGCTGGCAAAATATGGCACAATCGTATCAGACAATTCTGGCGACTTAACCCTATTCCCTGCGGGGGCAGATTCCGCCCCTCCTGGTGGTTTTTCACTTGCCGCTTCTAAACCGTTAAACCTAGCGTCCTGAAACTTTGTGACTTTTCTCCAAATTGAATGGCGCGTGTTGAGTCAAAATTTTGAGAGAAAAAACAGTCCCGCAGAGGCGGTTCCAGGCTCCTGTTTTGGGGAGGGTGTTACGAGTGCGGTTTTGCGACGCATACTTCCTTCGTAGTTTGCAGTGCAATAAATGCGTCAGAACAATTTCAATGCAATATGCATCATAGATACTGGGATTGTACATATTTTGGGGGCAGAGGCGCACTCAGGATAAAAAATGGGAGGCGATACCCACCACCCTCAAATTAGGTCCAACTTCAAATTAGAAAGATGATAAAAGCGTTACACGCATGGTGCCCCCCCCCCCCCCCCCCCCATGTTTTCCCCTGGACCCGCCTATGCGCAATATGTTAAATTTAACAAATTACAGCATATAATACCCACATGTGACGTTCATGTCGTCCCAAACAATCACGAACAGCACATATTTTTTTCAGAAAATATTGTATTTTACATTCATTCATTCATCCATTTTACATTCCCTGAATACGCCTATGATTTTTTTTTTGTCTTTTAATATATTACAAACCAGTACATTTCAAGCTCAAAAACGTTTGGGGCATGCAAATCGGTCGAACCACATGGCCGCAATGACCTTTCAAAAAAAAAAAAAATTGCCCCCTGGCCCCCATTTTTTTACAAAACAAAAATTCGGGATCCAAAAAGAGAGATCTTGTCATGACGAATCGAATGGAGTTTTCCCCATCGAAATCTACCACCGAGTGGTTCTCGAGATCTCTGGGGGGGGGGGGGGCAGAATCTGCCCCTCCCCGCAGGTTAAAGTAATTCTGGCCGCCCGCAGGGAATAGGGTTAAATACAAACATTGTGAAGCTGTGTCTTCTCCCGCACAGAACACAATGACGAGTGCGAGGAATTACGAGAGCTCAATATTTATTAAAACAAACAATCAATCCATAACTGAGACTTCAAACGACGCGAAAACCTTCAACTTGGACCGCAACCTATCGCGTTGGCCGTTGTTCAAATCGTACTCGCCAAGGTTCGAGAAATACAGGTCGTCTGACTTCCAGGACCAACAATATTGAAGTGGCTGCCAGCCAATCAGTGGCGGCACTAGCCTAGACCCCAATCCCATTTTGCAAATTCGAAATTCAATTGCTTAAAAACGGATAAGTTTGAGGTAAAATGACCTTAATAATTTAGAGATTTCAATAACGGCCAAAGATAATGGCTATCTCAGTTCAAAACCAATGCAAAGGTGAAACATTCCCTTTAAGTTGCTTAGATTTTCGCTTAAATCGGGAAATGTGTCCATTTCCGGCCAATTACAGTCGTCTTGGGGGCCGATGTTCCCTACATCAGTCAGTGGACAGAACAACACACTAATATACAGTACTACTATACATAGTACACTAATATACAGTACTACTATACATAGTACACTAATATACAGTACTACTATACATATCTTCTCGGCTGACACGAGACAATAGCGATGTTGGGGGGTTAATTAGCTGGTAATCGCATCATTATCACCCCCGTATCACACAGAACATTTGTCTGAATGTATGCCATCTTGTCCAGTGGACAGTGGCTCAACCGGTTCGAGTGTGGCAGACGTGTCACACAATGCGTCCACTGTGTGCACCAACTGTATGATGGCACGAAGCAAGAATTCGGTGGGAACTAAGTTGCTGAACATCCTCCGGTTTTTTGTTAGCGACATTTTTTTAATATTGGTAATTGGCTTTCTGCAGGCATCCGGTGCACCATCTTTAACTTAGCGAACGCTCGAACTAACTAGCCCGATCTGTTCAAATGTCAAGTCTGCTTTGTGAATGTAAAGAAATTCGATGTGATGACATAGTGGCCAGATGGTAAGTTTCCCAGGCTGAATGTCAGGTGTTTCCAGCGTTAACGGTTAACGAGCGGAGACAGAGAGGTACAGGATTGTAGCTTCTCCAGAAAAGTTGGGGGGGGGGGGGGTGCTGAGCAGGGAAAAATCGCTTAAAGTACTATCAAAATCCACAAAAATACAGATTTATCCCCGGATTTGACCCACTTCCTCGTCCAAGTTAGGGGGTGCAGCCAAGTTGGGGGGGGGGGGGGGGCTGAAGCCCCATCAACTGAATATGATCCTACACCCCTGGTGAGGTACTATCAGTCAGTGATGTCGACGTCATCCTGACATCATAGGTGCATTAAACAGTCTCTTTTCCGTCGCAATCGCTCCCGCAGTTTTGAAACAACGCACCGAAACGCTGGGGAACAAAAAACGCACAACTTTTACCGAGCGACCTCCCACGTATACATTTCTGAGGTTAAAAGTTCGTACTTCGCAAAGCACATCGTTACTTTCGTCTTTCCCTGCTGTGGAGGACTATGAACACCTCATCAAAGATAGAATACATTTTAAGATGTAAAGGTCCTTCCGTGAAATAAACATCATAAACACATTTTGCACTTAGTCCAAGCACAACAAAATATCGGACCATTGCTGCTGGTCACCATGGACCAGACAGACACCCCAACTCCCTCCACCCAATGGCGCCTAACCCGACACCACCCTCCACCATAACCGGTTACCCAGCGGCCGCCTTGGCGCTGATCCGCCAGCATGAGCAGGGACCGTTCGGTGGCCCCGGTGGAGAGCAGGGACCGTTCGGTGGCATGAGCAGGGACCGTTCGGTGGCATGAGCAGGGACCGTTCGGTGGCCCCGGTGGAGAGCAGGGACCGTTCGGTGGCCCCGGTGGAGAGCAGGGACCGTTCGGTGGCATGAGCAGGGACCGTTCGGTCACTAGCCCTCCGGCTGCGGCGTCATAAAGGAGGAGGCGTCGGATCAGAAACCAGACAGTGGCTTATACCGGCCCGACTGCCGTTAACCCTCCCTCAAATTGCGGTGCTGAAGAAGAGGGAGGGGAAGTCTGGCTTAGACCAGCCCGAAGGCCGCTGCCCTGTGATCAGGGAGAAAGGTGGGGACAGTCGGACTGCCACCACCCTCCCCTAGACTGTCGTGACCGTGACGGGTTGGGGAGGGGGCAGGCGGGAGCTGCTTCAGCCCCATTGCTTAGCTCCCCAGCTCTCCTGGCAGACAGCTGATCCGAGGCCCCAGCCACCGGGAGCCGGTCGCCTCCCCCCCCCCCCCCCGTCCTAGCCGAATATAGGAGCTTCGCAGGCGGTAGACGTGGCGGACGTCGGCGGATGAGCTCGGACAGTGCCCGTGACGTGGCCTATATCAGATAATAACAAGGTGCATCATTTGCTTAACGTCCAATACACCATGTATATCGCGTGGCATTAGTGAATGTGGGCTGTCGTGCTGCTGTGTAAAAACCATGACCGGTCGCGGATTCAGGTAAATGGTTTGGCAATGGTTCCGATTGAAATGCCTACGCAGGTGAAAACTGAATTAATTAACTAGTCAGTTCTTATTTCCGTCCATCTCGGAGGCTATTTGTACTGATTGTGAATATTCTAGAAAGTTTAGGACATTGAACAGAATTATAAGTGTGCGGAAAGGTACAATTTGAAATGCGATTATATTATACATACAATTTCGGAAAGCGCGATGAGTACCGTTACACAATTCACACAATTCACACACACGCACACGCACACGCACACGCACACGCACACGCACACGCACACGCACACGCACACGCACGCACACACACGCGCATACGCGCACACACGCACACGCACACGCACACGCACACGCACACGCACACGCACACGCACACGCACACGCACACGCACACGCACGCGCACCACGCCCCCCCCCCCCCCCCCCCCCCCCACCCTCCCACCCCACGCGAGCGCACGCGAGCGCGCGAGCGCACGCACGCACGCACGCACGCACGCACGCACGCACGCACACCGCACACCACACACCACACACCACACACCACACACCACACACCACACACCACACCACACCACACACACACCACACACCACACACCACACACCACACACCACACACCACACACCACACACCACACACCACACACCACACACCACACACCACACACACACACACACACACGCACCAGAATGTAACACCGGCTTAGTGCGTGAAATCCTGTGACATTGCACTTGCAGGGGAGCGGCTAAGCGGTTTTGAGGAAGCCACGAAGCTGTTTCAAGGACGGCATATGCCGCCATTAAGTAGTCTAAAACGTAAGGAAAAGCATGCGATTTCAGCGATACACGTGTGAGTCATCAATCTGTTGAGCACATCCTGTCTGTTGCGTCTCACGAGTCACGACACACTTACAGATTAGAATGACGCCTTGGCAAACGCCGTTTTCTGATAACAGTTGGCACGGTCGCTGTAAAAAATCGCCCTCGTGCATCACGTCTGCTGTCTGACTCAGCACACGCTAAACCAGGTGAAATAGGCGCCAAATACATGGCAAACTTACAGTTCATGTGTGTTTTACTCCACCATTCATGCTCACTTGTTACGAGCGAGCGCGAAGCGCTCACTCGTCCTTCCGTGGTATATGGGGAAAATCTGAATATGAGCGGCCCGACCCGGCACGTGGCGACGCTATTGAGAAGCTCATATCTCTGCAACCACACGTCCGATTCACAAGCTGACTTCTTTGCTGAGCAGCCCCATCCAACCTACCCGGTCTGAGACCAGTGCCGACTCATGTGGGTGACTACCACTGCGCGTGCGCGTGCCGCGTGAAGGGTGTTGAAAAATGTTTTCTCGCAAAAACTTTGCAACGGCTGGGCAGATTATGTGCCAGGTTGATACTGGTTAGGGACCCCTCAGCCGCCAGTTTCCCACAAGTCAGGGATGGGGTGCCCCTGCACGTGCGCACGCGCACACCATCTCAGGAATGGCTGACCCGATTGTGTTATAATTTGGTGTGTGGTTAGGAACCTCTCAGCCGCCGCCTTTTCACAAGTCAGGGGTACTGCCTCTGCACGTGCGCCCGTGCTCACCATTTTTTTGTATCTCTTAAACTACTTGCCCGATCGAGTTGAAATTCACCATACATTTCGATCGCGCTCGCTCGCTCATCGCCAATGACGGCGCCTTACTGGTGATAGTCACCGCTGTCAGTCAGCCTATCACCAGACACTATAGAATACGGCGACTAGCACCAGCGTCGAAGTCTCTTGAGTACCTAACATGTGAATTTGTTTTGGAGCCTTTGGGGCAGACATTAAGCTAGGGCTGCAATTTTAAATGCTTTCTATTGGGTCACGAAGCAACGGTAAAATACCAAGGGAGTGTGTCTTCCCAATAGTTCATGAACTTTGACGGAGCCTTACCACCGTTAACCCGCGCCCCCCTGGAGTCTCTAGCCGTATCTTCCGGTTTGTTTGGTTCGTATCTTCCGAACCAATGACCGCAGCGGGACGCACAAGGCGGCGATCGAAAGCTCTCAAGGAGACGAATATAATGCAAGCCCAAAATTCTTAAAATAAGGTCACATGTCAGGGCACGATCAGGTCAAAGGTCACAATTGAGGTATTTTAGTTGTGGGGCTATACTTTCCATCCAAAGCCTTAGATTGCGACTATTATCGCACAAGGTGCTCTGAAAGGTATAATGCATCTCCCGTATAAGCGAAAGTGAAATTGTAAGCAAAGGTCGAGGTCAAGGTCAGGTCACAAAAGGTCACAGGTCTACGAAAGCCATGCGACACATATTGTATGGGTTATTTTACACGTAGAATTCGATAGTAGCAGCCATTTTCACAACCTGACCCCATATAATGGCCCTCAGGTCAAGCCTCAAGGTCAGGTCACAATACGAGCAAAAATTGAAATTGACTAATCTAAATAAAAAGGCATGTTTCTAGACCAACTTTGTCTCAGAAATACAGCGGTGGTATTCATTTGTCTGTATCTGGTCACTAAAGGCAAAAAAGTAACTTAAAAATGACATGAGTTACTTATACTTAGGGAGCCATAAGTCAGTCAAAAATAAAGATATTGCTTTGAAATTTGATTTGAGTATCGTCCATACTTGGTTCTCTAACATATATTCCGTTTTTTATATAGATATTAATTAAGGTAAAATTTCCGGAAAATAGTTTTTTTTAGATCTAAAAAAATCATTTTGCGTAAATTTTCCCACAAAACAAAGTTTTTGATTTTTTGTTGTTGTTGATCAAAACTCCCAAATTTCGCAAATACGAGATAGCCATTTTGAAGAGAATGTCATTTCCTTTCTTTTGACCTATTTTCATTTCCAATTTGCATTAAAACTATTTTCTACGAATTGTCAAATATGTATCGTTTTTCCACCAAAAATGGCATGCCATGGCGTCATTAAAACGTCATGATCTTCCAAAGTACCACCTAAATTTCAGTGAAATTTTGTGAGAAGACGTATAATTGATACAGCATAAGGTATTGAAAGTTTGACGTCGCCATCGCTCATTGTTTTCAAGTTATTGAGAAAATCCGGGAGGGGGTAAAATTTACCCCCCCCCCCCCTCCCCAGCGGGGTGCGGGTTAAATAGCAGAGCACCGTCAGCCTGCCACCCGATCAATCGACGACATCACTACCAACCATGTCGTTGCTCCCTGCCGGTGCGGCGGTGTGAGCCGTCGCCATTACCCTGACAATCACGGGAACAAAGGCGTGGCTTCATCTGATCCGGACCGCTACCCTCCGTCGCGTCGCGTCGCGTCGCGTCGCGTCGCGTCGCGTCGGCGGTCGGCACTCGGACATCCCAGGCTGGTGGCGGTAGGGTTCATGGGAGCCTTACTTCCCGGGCCCACGTACCATTACACGGAAAACACTGTCAGGAGGACGGATAACGTGCTATAACGTGACGTGACGCCATGTCGTATGATGCGATATGATGTGATGTGACGTGACGTGACGTGGTGTGACGTGGTGATGTGAAGGGACGGGACAGGACGGCGACTTTACGCCGGTAGTTTGTCCTACGATCAGCTGTCTATTTGTCTTTTTGTTAACATGTTAAATTTATTAAAGTCGCAGTCAGCATTGAAAACGCCGGAAATAACCACTCCTTCAAATGTTCCTGATGAATAGCCACATAATAATATATTGACACGAATGAAAATAGTTTCAACACATGAAGTAAAAGCAGTGAACCATAACGCGACATAACAGAGGAAAGAAAATACAAGCACGGAACCAAATGTTCATCATCTGCCTGGATTAACATCAGTTTTCGTAGTCACCGTGAGAGGCTGCATTAAAAGGACTGTCCCACCTTCCCAAAAGTTGTCAAATGTACGCCGCTTGTGGTGCAAAATATGAAGTAATTGCTGCCGAACACGATTATGACATTTGTTTCTCGCAAACAGTGCTCCATTTAATAAAAAGTTAAGTTTTAATATTTGGGTTGATGACGTCATATTGAGCTCTAGAGAGCTACACAGAAATCCTTTGCGCTGCCAAAGTATGGGCACAATTATTTCGAGACAATTCTGGCGCTTTGAAGTTTGAACACAAAACAAACCAACTACCAAACCATTGAAACGTAGCAAATATCTCCAAGGTTCACGTTAAAATAAGTCGACTATCATTACCAGTTGGGTAAAGAGAGACGACGCTGTCGGTTTATAGGCCCTATTCAAATACACATTGGCCTTATTTTTTACAGATGTTAAAATCAAACTCGAATATATTTTTGATTAGATCATTGTGGTTGTTTTAACTGCTACCATACTTAATTTAAATGCCAAGCCATCAAAATGGCTATCTCAACTCAAATATAATGTTAATGTGGGATAGTCCCTTAAGTGTTGTCCTCACTGACGCATTGCATAGCGCTATTGCGGATGGTCATTTTGGACAAAAATGACGCTCATCAGAGTGAATACTCTTGACATTTAATATGATAAAACTTTAACACGAACTTAGAGCACCATGCACGAGTATATCCGTCTGTAAACATTGACAAATACAAAAGTTAACAACATGCTGTGAGACCGAGGTTCATTTGTGTTCAATACAGGTAAGAGAAAATAATAACGCATCACACAGTGGACTACATTTATAGGATGCATTGACATGCATTTATAGGATCACATGCAGAACTTTATATACTTTTGGGGTTGTAGCTACAACTGCATCCACAAAAACTACAACCCCAATCATTAATATTACAACCCCAACATTGCCAGTGAATGCCTACCCAAGTAAATAAATACAGTAAATGATACACAAAACTAAAGGATTTTTCACCAAAGGAATTTTCAATAACAATCATAACAAAACAATTAATAAATATATGAACACAGAAAAGGACAAACTTTAAAATGTTAGTAAAGTTTGTCATAAAATAACATTTAAAATCCAACAATAGGTAGTGCAACATGTTATCCCAAAATTACTGAGAAAGACTATGTAGGTACCCAGGGGTGTAGGGTCATATTCAGTTGGGTCATAAACACTATAGAACAACACTACCTACTGACAAACGGGTAACATTTCTGTCAATTTCAGACACCCACAAAATGGCAATCTATAGGTGTTAACATAAAAACATGAGCAAAACAAGATTGAGTGTAGCATATTTTACATTGGGCTTAGTTCTGGATAGGTCACACATTTAACATTAGAGTGCACCCTTACGCGGTTGGCAAAAGTTATATTACATTTTGAGCTAAAATATGCTGGTGAAATTGACACTTAATGAAGAACTTGAACAATATTATACATATTTTGGTGTGTGAAAGACGTGAAGGCATACCAATCATCCTGAGCTGGAAAAAGACCACAAATAATCATAGACCAAATCATGAGTTTAAATTTAGGATTAATTTATCACAACCTTCAATTTTTAGCCAGACAAACATTATTTTCACAAGATATACCTGGTCATGGTGTTGAAAAGTAGAGGGCCACATCAGTAAAAGTCATTTTAAAAGAGAATAGCCTAATCCAACATCAATCAAACAAAAACGCATGTGAAAACAGCATAAATATTGAAAGCAATATACAAGGGCAAAATAAATGTACATATTTGACATAGCTGCGTCATATTTGTCTCTTTTATTCAGCTACGTCAAATTAGCAGTAGATTGATATTGCTCAGTAGTATCAATCTATTGGGCAATCTAAAATTTGAGGCACGTAGCCTCAGAATTTCCTGAAACTTGGCAGGAACGTTCTCCTTGCCACGCTGAATACGAAAAACCTAAAATTAGTAACCTAAAATTAGTCTAGAACGCGGGCTACTTTCAGAGTTATACCGTTTTAGAGATCTACAGTTTTGAGTCCCGTCGCCTCAGAATCGCCTGGAACTTGGCAGGTAGGCCCTCCTTGCCACGCTGAACACGAAAAACGTAAGATTAGCCTGGAACACGGGGTACTTTCAGAGTTATAGATTTGTTTAAGTGTTGAATGTCTGTCTTCCTTTATTTTGAAACGACTGCGCAGGAATTGGAAGCTTTCCGCGTCAAGTTAGCCAGATATTCAACTGACAGACATTCAAAACTTAGCACGTTATAACTTTAAAAGTAGCCTGTATTCCACGATAATTTTACGTTTTTCGTGTTTAGCGTGGCAAGGAGGACCTACCTGTCTAGTTTCAGGCAATTTTGAGGCGACGGGCCTCAAAATTATAGATTGGGCAATATCAATCAGCTGCTAATTTTACGTACGTCTTTTATTATTCCTAAAAGGCAGGGTATTAACCCTCGCCCTACAGGGGGGGGGGGGGGCCTGACAGAACCCTGAGGGTTTTCTTGAATAACTTTTTACACATGCAATGCATCTTGCTGAAATTTTTGGTAGTTGAGTTTTACAACAATTATACGTAGGCTGTAAAACTTTAATTGAAATTGGTTGAGTAGTTTTGGAGATAATCATGTTTTGATGACGTCATGTTGGTAAAAAATGATAAATATTTGCAAAATCGTAGAAAACAGAGTTTTGAAACAAATTGCAAACGCAATTCCCCAAAGATACAAAAAAGCATTCTCTTTAAAATGGCGATCTCGGATTTTCAAAATTTTGGGGTTTTGACCCCTAATTGTTTTTTTTTAAATCCCCACAAAATCAAAATTTTCAAAGATATTAGAAAAACCGGAATTCATGTGAGAGTACTGAGTATGGACAATACCCATACCAAATTTCAAAGCAATATCTTCATTTTTGACTGAGTGATAGCTCTCTAAGTGTAAGAAACTGATACGTCATTTTTTTTTTAAAAAATTTAACTTTTTTTTTGACAAGATACGAACAAATAATTACCTTTTGCGTATTTCTGAGCCAAAACTGGTCTAGGAACATGCCTTTTTATTTACATTTATCAATTTCTAATTTTGAGGTTTTCTGCATGGCAAAATCTCTGTTCCGGACGTGGTAAGTCCGAGGTCATTCACTTGACCTGGAAGGTCACCCGTTGACCTGAAACCTAAAATTCGCATACTGTTAGATTCCTCTCATGACAGGCAACATGCTGGTTCTTACCGCATTGCTCAAAGTTACTTGGTTTGGAAGTTAACAGGGGGGCCTGTCAGACCCCCCCGTAAGGCGAAAGTGAAAAAAGCTCCCGTAGGGAGAGGATTAATCCATCACCGAAATGACCACTTTCTCATTGACTTCCATGTTAAAGCATCACCATTTATTTCTCAAGCTTTTATCCTAACCTAACCTAACCTCACCTCACCTCACCTCACCTCACCTTACCTCACCTCACCTCACCTCACCTCACCTCACCTCACCTCACCTCACCTAACCTAACCCTTGGAGCCAGTTTACATATTTTTAAAGAAGTCAATCGGCCGAAGCCCGAAATCCTCAATATGTTGTGACGTTTTGGTGATTTTAAGTCATTTACGGTGATAAAGTTAGTTATTCGGTGATGGGATTAATGTATTGCCTTACTAAAATAATGCTGTTTGGTTCTCGCCTAATTTGTTTGCCTTGTGCATGGGTGGAGAATCCTATAGGGCAGCCCCGGCTGCGGCCGGGGCAACCTCAAAGTTGCCTCGGCGGGGCCGGGGCAGCCATTTTTGAGAGACCTTTTTTGCAAGACCTTAGTTATTATTGAAAAAGAATAAAGAAACGCAAATGTAATCCCAGCATAAAAATGCATACTTGGTACGACTATCTGTGAAAAATATGGGTAAAATTGCGCTTTCGGTGCGCTTTCGAAATGGGGGGGGGGGGGGTAGTCAAAGGAGGCTGAGCCTTGCCAACTTTGTCTTAGTGAACACCTCGAGCAGGTCAGAAAACTTATATTTTCGGGGGAGGCACAGTTGGGGTCGCTATCTCCGGTCTAAAAGAGGCATATTGTCCGATCTAAAGGGGTGCCGCCGGCACTCACGACTCAAGGGGCGCCACCTGCACTCGAGAGTGGCACCTTCGGTGTCCAGACGCCCAGGAGAGGCGCCCTCAATCGTGATTCTCCCCGCATGTCCATGAAGTTAGTGACGGATTCGGATTCGAATTCAGC